>MIQA02004742.1:0-15573 GCA_001887855.2 Sclerospora graminicola | reverse complement strand
CAGCGATTGAGATGAGATCGAATTTGTGATTTGCCCTAAACCACGCCTTACTCAAATTAAACTGAAACCTCCTCGATTTTTATGTTGGGAAAGTTCTCTATTGTCTGTGTTGAGAGGTTATGAAAGTGATCTTGTCTTATGTAACAGTCTCTTACTGAGGTGGTTTCTGCTGCACATTTGTGTTATCTATAACATGTCTATTACGGTATTAGAACACTTCCCCGATTGAACCCCCCCCCCTTGAACAGACCCCAGGTTCCACCTCGGGTTAATTCTACAACCCCATCCCTCAAATACAATCCCACCCAATTTAACAGTACGGTGTATAAAATTAATTATCGGTTTTATTACGGAAATTATAAGTGTACCTCACCCTATATACCGACCTCGGTTGGTGCAGTGATTAAGGCCCTGCCCCCTGGCCGGGAGATTGCGGGTTCGAGTCCCACTAGGGACGAAAACCAAAGTCGAACCAACTTGTTTGGATTGTAAGTATAATCAGACGTATCCAACCTATATCCAGACCTCTTAAAAGTTGGTAGTGTGTCGAGAAAAAGTACAGAATGCCTAATCCAAATATTTCAGAATGCCTATTTTGGCAAGACTATTTTTACCCAAAAACGCACACAAAAGTGAAAGTTGTCAAGCCCAGGTGGGTCAATGTGCTTGTGAGATTGCTGCTTTATGTGTCACGTTTAGTATCTAGTTTGCATAGTCAGCAGGTTAAAATTGTTGTATCATTAGAAAACGCCCCTATTCTTTCTAACATATTTTTTCATGTAGTTCAGTGATCTTCACTCCATATTACTCACATCCTCCACTACAATGTACCGTCATCTTGAATCACTGCCACAAACCTGGACGCATCTTTAAACCAGATTGTAGCACAAAATTTGCTGGTCGATGCACCTATCTGACGCACGGGTAGCCTTCCGATGGATAAAGTACTGCTGCATTGAACACGTCGTTTTCCATCAGAATCCGGTAATGAGAACATAACTGACAACACAAGCATCAACACGAGCTTGAGCATGCATATCTGCATGGGCATCTCTACTGAGTGCCGATCAAAAGATGAAAAAAACCATGGCCCGTGGGCGTCCTTCGCGGTTCCAACATGGTACTTACTTGGTTGTTTAATCTTGAAATTGTATGGGCAAGAGTATCTAATTTGCTTTTTGGACGCCTGCCTAATATGGATTTGTCATAATACCTATATTTCGTTAAATTAGGTAGATAGGTAGTTCAACCTACTTTTAAGAGGCCTGCCTATACCTCACTTTTGCTAGATGTAACTGTTACCTCAATTTGGTTACGTGTACCCCATTCTGGCTACAGTTGATTGGACTGAATAGACTGCTATAACAACAACATTAATACCGGTATTGCGTACGACTGGCAGCAAGCAAAGCGCGCCAATTTTTTTTCGAGCGCAATTATTTTGTAATTACGTAGGTCAAGAATTGGCGAAACTTTCAAAGCGCATCAAGACGAGAACTGCAAGCACTGGTCAAAGAGCTGCAGCTGTACCGTTGGAAATGCCAAGTACAAATTCATTGTGAAATGCGCAATGCAGTTCCTGAACGACCATCCCGAGGACGGCGAGCAGCAGATACTGAGTGTACTGGGCTTTTGTGAAGGCTCATCACCAATGACGCCACCTAAACCAGAGGAAATGATTTTGAAAAGAAGATCCCGTGGAGACCAAAAATTGAATCTGATATGAAGCAGGATTCACATACTGAATAACATTTGTCATACCATACAAATTGTTATAACCAACACAAACTCTCAGCCAATCACACTCGATCAGTTTTGGGTAAGGTATACAAAAAAGTCGATGTGATACATTTGTGTGGACATCGCGCCGTTGTCAAATCGATGGCGCGCGGCCGGCTGAAACACAGTAAAAATAGAGACCACAGGCCACGTACATATTAACGATCTGGGAGGGATGGCAATGTTAATCACTTCCTGATCATCATGTTGACCATCAAATTGCCCAGATGTGTCGTTATGTCCGGAATGTCTTGTCCATTTTCTAATTAAAACCTTGCAAAAGCATTCCAAAACAAATTATTAACATGTACAGGCATTTTTTGTGTCGGCTAAGACAGATGGTATACGGTATGCCACATAAAGACAAGATAAAATCCTTGCTAGACGCAACTTTCTTTTTTTCTCAAATAGACCCCCCTCGAATATAACCCCACTTTTGGGTGGAGTTATAGTGATAACCCCAGTGGGGTTCTAATACAGGTTTTACAGTACACGTTGAAGTTATCGAATACGGTAGACTATAAGAGCATCTCCAGTCGGTGTGCTATTGCTATTCTATTCATAAATTTATCGCAAATAGCGCACTTCTGGTAGCCAGTCGTTGCGCTATTGCTATTCTAAGCCAAAAATACGCCGACCTGTGCTATTCGGAGCCAGAATAGAACAGCAGACTTTTCACACAAACGTTTGAAGTACTAGTATGCTACCTGACGCTACCATGTCACCATTTGGGCTCCAATCTAGCGCATAGACCTCGTCCGCCGTGGCCTGACAACGTTGTTTTGGCATTTTTCGGCTCGCTTAGCTCCCACACCTTAACTGTCAAGTCTTTATTTGCTGTCACGATCAGCCGTGCATCGCTGGACCATCACACCTGGTATACTGCACCGACGTGACCACTGAGAGTAGCAACGAATTTACCTGTTTCCCATTCCAGATCTTTCAAAGCCTTTGCTGCAGCCGCAGCAGCAAACTTTCTGTGCTTTTTTCCTGTCAGATAGCTTTTGTACACGCCCTCCGAGCTGAACTGCTTGTTGCAAAATTGGCAATAGTGCGCCGGTTTTTGATCGTTGACTACCGTTCTTTTCTCGCTACTCATACACCAGCCAGCAACTTGGTGTAGCGCCCACTGTTTTTCAAACTTTGCAGATGTTTCATCAATCACGTCGTCTAATTCCACAAGAGGCTGCGTGCGCCGGTAAAAATCCAATAAATAGTATTTCAAGTCTTTTAGATACAACTGATACGGCGCTGATTGGATCTTCTGGTCGGCTGGAATAGCCGAGAAGTCAGAAAATGAGGCTAAATATGCCAGATAGTCGATCGAAGTACCAATCGCTTGTCTTCGGCCTTTATTTTTGGCACTTGAGCTCAGCGCTTCATGAGTTATACGCGCTTGCCTAACACGCCCACACGCACTCAGTATAGTAACAAAAATTTGACACTCAGAGCTTTTTACTCACAATTTCAGCTCTGAAATGTTCAGAGATCGCGTATAAAACTCATTTAAATCTACATAATTTCCAAAACGCTCTTCACCTGAAAATTGAACGTTTGGATGCCTCCAAGTTTGGCTCGTGAGAGACTACTGAGTTGGGATATTTACGATGAAACGCACGAATAGACTTTAGTTGCTCATAAAATGACGTGAATAATGCTCGTCCACGCATATTTTCGGTTTCTTCCGCATATATTCTACAAAATTTTTAAAAAGTGCCGCACTGATGTTTCAGTATACTAAGCAGCAACAGTTAGATACGCACCCATCTTCGTCATCGTAAAGTTCCTTTACGTGTTTGCTGTGGTCTGTAACTTGATCCAGTAACTCGCTTATTTTGTGTCCATGCAGTACCCGATTACGATGCTGTCAAAAATCCAGTTTAAGATACATCATAATGAGCTGAGCATTTCGCTGTCTAGTATAGCAGCCAGATGGACGTACATTACGCGTTTTTTCACCAAGTGTAGCCACAATGGCGCGCTCTAACGTCTCAATCATTTTTTGCTCAGCGCGTAACTGCTCCAGCACTGTAGACGACATTTTCGGGGGGATAATGCAGGGCTCGGAATTAAACAATATAATACGGTGCTATTGCTTGGATAAGGCCGCTAGCGGCTGGTACGTAATCGTTAACGCTGTCTCTGTCGACAATTTCTACCAAGACATACAGCCACAAATAGATTGACAACTTGTTCACCACCAACAGTATTAACATACACCAACACACCAACTCTTTTATCGTGGCTTCCAGCGACGTCGTGACCTCCGTCTCGTCAATGAAAAGCGAGTACGGTACTCGGTTCTTGCCATTCTGTAGCACTTCGTTTACCTGCTCTTCCATCTGGCGTAGATTGGAGGACACGGGAATCTCTAGTTGAGGTCCCACATTGGTACCCTGAAAACATACATTGATACAGAGTAAGGGGTATCATTCCATTTAAGACGGTAACAGTGAAGTCTCACATCTTCGCTCTGAAACTGGGCGATGTCGGACGCGCTGGGCTCATTTTCCGAGTCATCATCACTTTTACCGCTGGCTTCGAACGTTTCCGTCTCCTTCGACGGCTGCGTTGATATTTTTTAGAATAGATTAGCACACATGACTGGGAACCAAACTCTATTGCATTAGTTCTAAATTTGCGTTAAACAGCCCTTTCAAGCTGAAAGGGTTTAGGGCTATCAAGATACCGATTATGACTAGGACACCTAACTCCTCAATGGATCCCGGGCCGACACCGAGCAAACGCTCGAAAGACCCACTTCTTTATGATCACTTACCTCATTCGGACCGAGGAATAGTGGATGAGATTGTGGAGGAATCTCAACTCTCACACGGTGACTACGGGTCACAGGAGCAAGCGACGGATGAGAAGAGGTATGAGGTAACAACACCGGTTTTATCGGTTCAACCAGAGGTTGAAGCAATGGAAGTAGATACCGGTAGTCAACCGGTACCGGGAGAGATAAACAACAACCACTATGACGGGAGTATACCGGTCGGCGTACTGACAGCAGCACCTATATACTCCAGAACACGAGCATGAGCACGCATGCTGTGAACAACATGCACTGTACGCCTTCACCTGCAGGAGAGCAACTGACGCTCACACAACGGGCACAGACAGAGGATACTACAGGCATAACATCACAAAGAGCACAAACAACAGTGGAGGTGCCGAGTTCCCTACCCACAGACGCAGTGGATATGGCGGAGGCGTTAAAAATGGCGTTGGAACACACTCCGAATACGAAGCCCAGGGTTCAGACATGGATAGACCTCATCCAGGAATTGTACAAATCAATATTTGTAAAGGCCAAAGGACCAATGTCACGGCTTTCGAAAGCGGCACAAAGACTACCAAAGTTGAAGACTCAAGAAGTGAAAAGACTTATTGACCTGTTTGAACTATTAGTAGTCAAAAATAAGCACGATTGGAAGGTCTGGCGTCAACAAGTGATCTCGATGTCGATATGTAGCTCAGCGTTCAAATCAAGCGTTGGAGACATTACTGTGGAAGTTAATTGGTCAGGAAAAGGTGAAAACAGCAGATAACCAGCCCCAACCTCTCCAAGGATGGGTTTCCAAAGTGGCGGGTCCAAAACAAAGCAATGGACAGCCCAAAACAAATCAGAAGATTTTCCTCTTCAAAACAGACTTATTCCCGCCGGAACAAATTTTACAGTTGCAGGCGATCTGTGAAAAGGAATATGGTAAATTTGCACCATTGAAAATTAGACCGTGTACGGTGGACGAGTGGAGGATTGTACAAGGTCTGGTGGAGGGTAATATAGTGGCACGGCGATTACCGCAGTTTATCAAGCGAATTATGAAACTGGACGATCAAGCACAGGTGGAAGGCTGCTTGACAGTGGCTTTACGTGGTGAAATCCCGATCAAAGAGGCCTTTCTCAGTACGAAGAGCATTCAAGAGAGTATAGCGACAGCGGCGTCCACACGAGGTGCTGGAAGCCCAGAGCTTTGGAAAATGGTAGCACAAGTGAAGAATATCAGTTACAATGACAGTAACCATATGCTGTACTTCCATTTTTTTCACTAGGGAAATGGCGAAAAACTTTGTTGGGGTGAAAGTTCCCTTTATGACCATATTTTACAGAATCTTCATCAAAAACGCCGACCAAAGGGGAAGACTGCTTGGGATAAACAAGTCGATGAGAATGGAGAAGGTTTTGGGCAACAAGGATTTTATTCGTGCATTTTAAAGAATATAACGAGAGCGGTTGACTTGTTGAAATTGACGGGATTTTTACGTTCTTTATTGGGTGTGGAGTTTCAGTTAGATGACTTGGATCAAAGTGGTCCGTTTTCGGAAACGTCCACTCTATGGGAGTTAATTGTGGCGGCTGATACGTGTCCACCGGCTTTGGAAGGTGTCAAAAGAATTTTATGGTGCAACATGATGATTGTAATTGAACACCCGACAATGGAAGGGCGTAAACAGTGCTTGCGATGTGAAGAGGTGGGTCATCCAATGCGGAAATGTCTGACCCCATTGGATGACTTAATTAAAACTAACTGTATTCAAGTCACACCGGCAGCACTAGCGAAAAAAAAACTGCCGGCAGCTACCTTTCGTAGCATGGAAGAAATGAAGGAACAAGTGGAAAGCAATCAAATTAATCAATATAACGAGAACCAGGACACCAGAGAAGACTCTACAACTGTACAGAAGGATGTCAGTTCTGAAAGTGAGCAGGTCTTACAACCGAACCCGAAGGAATTAGACCAGGAAGATTTACGGAAGTCTACGACTGGTAATCAGGACTTAGCTGGAATAGAGCACGAAAAAGATGCCACGTCGTGGATTACGGTAAAGAACAAGAAGAAACCGGAAAGTCGCGCGACTATGAGGAAGGCTCCTTTGACAGAAGTGATAGCCAAGAAAGGGAAGGAGTCAAGTATGGGAGGAGTGTCGCAAGACTCCAACCAAGTGAGGAAACCGTCACGAAAGAAGTCAGGACGGATCAAAACGAATGAACCAGAAGAAATTGTACAGAAGAAAAATACCGCCTTTTCAATGGTGGAAGGCAAGTTAAAAAAATCAATACAACAGCTTATTGAGGAAGTTCAGCATTTGGAAGGGGATATGGACCTTACTTTGTTGGAGCAGTTAAAGCGACCAAGTCCTGATACTACCAAAACGATGACAGAACTCTTAGCAACTTTATCACTGCAAGCGGTACAGACCCCCGCAACTGGAAACTGCCAGATTTACGCGGTCTGCCAGGCGTTGACTTCATCCGTGCTGAGTGGAAATTTAACAAGCATCTTGGAACAATTGGCAACGCATATCAAGGAAGGTAGTTTGGTAAGAGCTCTGATGGATTTTGATATCAAATACCCTCCAGGAATCAGGAAGCAGACACTTCTCGGCTTAGGAAGGGGATACCCAAGAATCTCGGCGACGGAATCAAAGAAGGCATCCCAGTTATACCTTAAGGAATTCGCTCAAAGTGGGTCACAGCTTTCGGATGGGGTCCCTATGACGGCATGGGGGAGCAACGATACGTTAGCAAGTATCAGTACGCTCCTACAAAAGGACATATATGTAATTAGTTCTCAGGCGACAGGACCGCCTGGAGTTTTTTTATTTACGCCGGAAATTCGCAAGGTTAACACACGAAGCTATGCCATGAGTGGGGAGTACCCAATAACACTTGACGCTTTCATTGAACAAGTGTCGGAACAGTGCAGCCAATCCGCAGCAAAACAAGACGAAAAGCTTCTACCCCTAGTGTTACACTTTAGAGGGCAACATTACTCAGCACTGTTATGGGGGCGAAGGGCTAACGCATATATTGAAGATGAAATAATGGAAGTGGTCAGTTGTGAGGATGATGACTACGAAGACGTGAAGGTGGGCGACACTAATGAACGGCGAGCAGATAAGATAGAGGAGGAAAGTCAACACTCGACTCCACTGCCATTGATGATCAACTCAGACAAGAGAAACAGCGTTAGTACTGAGGTAGACGAAGAAACGGGCGAGAAGCCAAAGTCGCAACAAGCTCAATATGGAAATCATTCACCTTGGGATCCCGATGGATGGGAGGGCGACATTGAAGATATTTTCGAACGACTAGATGGACCAACCATCCATCATGATCTCAAATGCGAGATCTCTCAAATACTTGCAACACGGGATGCACGAATGTGTGAGGTGTTGTGGTGAAGTGACTTATAAGATAATGTAAGGCACTTTCCAAAGGGCGCATCCTGATTGGTGGAAATGAGGGCCAAGGGTGTAGGCGCCGGATGGTCGCCGCCGATGAGGTCTACCAGCGGCCAAGTGGCGCCAGGCTAGAAATCAAGTCGGCGGACCTGACAAGGGGCGAGGATAGTCGGATAAGCGAGCTGAGCAGACGGAAGGACTATGGAGGTTGGACGGCCGAGGCGCGGATGGCGGACGGCCAAGATGGCGGACTGTTCGTAAGGATGGAGTGGAAGGAGCCCGGAAGAAGAGGATTGTTCTAGTGGAAAGAGTATGCACCGGGATCGTAGGAAGGGCTGCCAAGGGACTGCTAGCGTCAACGGCCGAGAGGCGCGGATGGGTGGCTATCCGGCCGAGCCGGCCGGGTACAATGTACCATTCGGACTGGTACCATATGGGTTCGGTGTACCGGTCGGGCTGGTACACAAAGTCGGAGTTAGCCGGGTTGCGTTGGGTAAGATACATGACTGGTCAGGCGTGTTATTTGAGGTAGGTTACACAAAGGGAGTATTGGACATAGGATAAATCAGTATACGTTTTGCTTTCTTAGACACAAGTCGCTTTTATTGGTTCACGGCAGAGGGCTAACAAGGTCCCCTCTTGCTGTTATTGGTTTGCCCGGGGAAGCTTAAGTTAACCCACCGGAAGTCCCCTGACCGGGAGTCGCGGCGACTTCGTATACTCACCTCAAGTCGCCCGTGTTTTGAACACGATATCTAAGTATTGGGAAGTGGTGACATTTGGCCTTCTGTGGATACACATTTGGATTCGCCCTTCATTGTTATTGGTTTAGCTGGCCATTCGATTATTCTCGGTCCAGCCGGTACTATACAAACTTCAAGTGTCCTATTGGTTTAGCTGGCCGATCGACTATTCTCGGCCCAGCCGGCACTATACAAAGTTCGAGTATATTACCCAACGAGCTCCCCGGTGACGATTTCCGCCCAGGAGCTACCCCTAGTCCTACACTTCATCTCCCTATTGGACGGATTTACACTTTTCGCCCTAGGGTCCATCAAGAGAGCTAACCACCCAGTACTGACGGGTACACAAGGTGAGTTTTTAACATGCAACATTCGAGCAGTCGCGATCAAGCGGATGGAAGCGACCGATCCAGCCGGCCCCAAGCCGGATCGGATCATGACTCGGATGGACGGAGTACCTCCTCCGGTAGTCAGTCGTCTGGGACCCCGTGGGTGTTCGCGTCTCAGGAAGATTTTCTGAGAGCGACTACACCACAATGGTGCGCGTGCCCGGACCTCTTGGTGACCCTGGATATCACCGCGAGTCCCTAGCGGGCGAAAGACCTAAACCTGTCAAATTTGTTGACGATGTTGTGTCGGGTGCATTGGGGGAAGGCATATCGCCCCCAATGCTGCTGAAGATGGAAGGATGCGATGGTCGCCTCGGATTGGGGAGTTCAAGGTTGACATTAAAGAAGAAGTTACTCCTCTAGAGGCTCCGCCGGGGGCGGATTACGGTACTACTTACAGTGCCGGCCGCTACACGGATGGAGCCGGATCAGACTATGGTGCAAGTCGCCATAGTCCGAGGAAGGATCATGGTTCCGACCATGATCCTAACGAACAAATGCATATTATGGATATAAAAGAAAAAATCAAGGAAGAAAAAGCGGAAGTCGGATACGACCGGAGTGGGAAGCCGGCCGGATCGGGACCAAGTCGCGATCTGGCCCCCCTACCCCTAAAGAAACCGGATTGTCAGGAATTGGATTATCCGACCCACAAAGACAAACCGCGTTTCGAAGAGGAAGAAGAGAAGCAGGACGGCCTATCGACGAATATAGATTTGGAGCGTGCTTTCCATCTTCACGAGTTGGGGCAATTCTTGCGGACGGATAAGATGCTGAAAATAACACGGCCGAAGATCATAGGCGGATTGAAAGGTCCCGTCTCTCCCCCAACTCTCTCAGACGGCCACGTGTCCCTTATTAGAGGACTATTCGACCAACTCAAACAAGCCGGCATCAACACCGGCGTGTTTGATCCGAACGAGTTGTTTGATCTGAAGATGGACAAGTTGAAAGAGGCGTCCAGCGCCCTGCACGACCACTTGGTACCGCTAGTGGATTGCTCGCCGCCGTCGAAGAAGATGACAGCTACGACTGGAGTGGCGCCGTCCACGCCGCCGGCAACAAGCAAACCGGCCGGGATACACTCAGGCTCTTCGCAGTACGAGTCTGCCCCTTCGGAAGCAGACTCATCTGATTCATCAGTGGGTATCACCCGCATGACGCTTGGCCAAAGGGGAGCAGCGCGTGTGGCGACAGCCATGAGACTTGGAGGACGTGAGGATCCGGGTACGCCCGAGCGGAAGAACGCCGGCCAGTACAGCGTACAGGCCTGGCGGACGGCGACGGCGGATCCAGAACCGAAGGAGGAAGACGAAAACGCGGATGGGCAGACCAAGAAGGAATGTCAATCTGGCAGCCCGGCCGCCACTCAAGCCGCCCCTCAGGTGCCGGATTACCTGCAAAACATGTTCTCAGCGATGATGGAGCGATTCTTGGAAGAGCAGCGTCGGCTGAGCGCCAGCCGCGGCAGTCCAAAGTCACCGGACCAGCCGGCTCGTCGTGGAACGCAGGCGCCCGAGCCAGTCCAGTACTATGCGAGGGAGCCAAGTGACGAAGACATGGAGTCGGTGCAGTCCAAGCAGAGTGAACCCCATGCCGCCCCGTCGAGCCGCCAGACAGGTCGACGGACCGGACGTCGGCCAACGAACAGGAAGGTGTCTCTCAGCGACGTGGATATGGAATCCGATAAGTCGGCCAAGTACCATAATGATCCGGATGACTTGGATCTGGGGATGGCCCGCCGAGCCCATATGGCCTCGGCCCAAGCCTTTGACGCGGATTCGGGAGCGAACACGAGGGTGCGAATGTCGGCCACGTCCGAGCTGAAGGACTTCACCGGACGTGACACGGACGAGGACCAGGCCCAAGGATGGCTGAGCAAGACGAAGTCGGCATTTCTCAGAGACCGGACGTCGGACTATGAGAAATGCCTGATCTTTTGGGATTTGATGAAAGGTCCAGCGAAAAACTGGATCCAACAGCTCAGCCGGGAAATCCAACGAAACTGGAGAGGATTGGCCGGTGCGTTCGAGGAACAGTACTGTGGATCCGGAACATCAGCGGCGCGACAATATTTCCACTCCAAGAAGCGACCGGATGAGACCCCCCTGGAGTATCTCCATCGTTTGAATGTCGCTGGCATGAGAGCTGGTATTCCCGTTAAAGAAGATACCAGCCGGTCGGAAGCTGCCCGCGAACACGTGGAACTGTTCATCAGCACGTTGGACGATCGGGAGCTGGCAAACCAGCTGGCGTTACTGGGGGTGAAGAATACGACGGAGCTGGAAGTGACGTTGCGCACGTACCTAAGGGCGAAGAAGCAAGGCCCCAAGGCGGCAGTTGGAACCGGCCGTTTCAAGTCCCGATTTAACGCGGATCAAGGAGACCGGCCGCCATCTACCAGGACGGCCCGAGCCGTCCGCATGGTCGCCCGAGAGTCAGACGCGACTAGCTCGGAAGAGGAGTATCAGCGATCTGGGGGCGAGTCTGAGGAGGAACAGTATCGGTACCTTTTCTCGGCAGAAGCCAGTCGGCCGTCCAGGCTACCAGCTGATTCTGGTCAGTCGAAGAGTTTTCCGGCTCGAGCTGACCAGGATTACCCTAAGCGCAAGTGTACCCACTGTGGGTCCATCAAGCATGACGACCGGAGCTGCTGGAAGCGGCTGACGTGCAAGAAGTGCGAGAGGAAAGGACACCCGGCGGAACACTGCCTGTTCACGTGTAAGGCTTGCGGAGAGGTGCATGAGGCGGGACTGTGCCCAATGGAAGAATTTTACAACCTGTTGAAGAAGTGGTACGTCCCGACCAAGCATGCTGGAATGTTGCCGCCCGGAGCGGAAAAGATGTTAAACTAGATCGCTCGCCAGGTTGGAATCTGGTTCGAGCCGAGCGGTCTAGTGTTAGTATCTATGCATATGTCGGTAAAGAGGATAATCAAGAAGCAAAGCAAAGGATAACCGACAATACATGTAAGTTTGACGATTACGTCACCCGGTCCCCGGCCGGTACGGCTGACCCCTTCCTGGTGAGCAGTATACGGACGGGTGAGTACTCCCGGTCTGAAGTGCGAATGGAATTAAATCTGTTACCTGGCGAGTCGCGAGGTTATTCGAAGTATCACTCGCCGGATAAATGGTTCAAACAAGCCAAGGCGGATGGAAAAATCAATAACCAAAAAGCTACCATGCTGTTCGACTCTGGCGCAGAAGTGTCTATCGTAGACACCACCTTTGCTCGTAAGGTGGGGTGTGAGATAGACGAGACGAAGCGGCAGGAATGTATAGGCATTGGGGAGAGTTCGTACATGACCCAAGGAAGGACAAGAGTCAAGATCACGTTAGCTGGGTCATTGGTATATTACTTTACCGCCTGGGTAGGCAAGTTGGCCGGGCAGGATGCAATTTTGGGCATGGATTTTATGGTCCCGGCCGGTATACGGCTGGACTTATCGCATGGAACATTGACGTTGCCGGACGAGGTACAGATCCAGCTGGCCGGCCGGCGGCCCTTATATGGCGCCTACGTCCAGTTCCTCAAGCTAGGTCAGTTTGTAACGGTGCCAGTGGGAAAGGCGGTGGAAGTAATGTTACGGCCGCACGACCGACGGAGTAAGTTATGGCTGACAAGGGGCGAGTGCTGGGTACCATCTGTGGTTAAAGGGAGTGGTCACCTCAACTTCATAAGCGTGACCAACATCTCTGAAAAACCCCTCACCTTGCATGAAGATGTGATTATTGGAATGTGGCTGGCCGAGGATAAAGTGCCCCGCCGGCCGGGCTATGTCACTGTTGGCTCAAGACGCTATATCGAGTGGCAAAACCTGGCTTTTCAGGCAACCACCGATCTGGTCAGCGAAGAGGAAGAATTAGAAGAGGACCAGACTCCGATGGTGGATAAGCCTGAGTACCGGACCCCTACTAAAATATTGACGCGGAACCGGCCGTCGCCGGATCCGGCTGAACGTATTGACCGAAGCTACGCCCCGATCGCGGAACTGGTTTTGCCCACTCGGAGGGAGACGGACGAACGACAGAGTCGGGAGAAAGGACCAAACAGAGTTGCATATACGGTCAGCCCCGATGACGGTTGTGACGACCGAAGTGAATGCGGATCGGCCCAGCCGGCCGAGCAGAATTCGGAAATAGCCGAATGCAGATTTGCCCAGCCGGCCGAGCAGAATTCGGAAGCGGCCGAAGCCGATCAAGTCTGCATTCATGAAGGGGGCGAACTATATGTTGAAGGCATGGAAGAACAGATGGCGGTGTTACCTGAGGTGACCCCCTGCCCCCCAGCAGTCACTATCGACGATCTACAAGTGGGAGACCCGGATGTGAACACCCCGGAGGAGATCAGCAGATTGAAGGATATTATATGGAAAAGACGACATCTGTTGATTGGACCAGGGAACGCACTTCCTCCGGCCGCCCATGGGGCGGTTTGTGATATCGATGTGGGAGGTGCCAAGCCGGTGGCACAGAGATGCCGAAGAGTCGCCCCCCAGTATCGGGAAAAGCTGTCAGAGCTTATCAAGGGTTTGCTGGCCACCAAGATAATTCAGCCGTCCACCTCGCCATGGGCTTCGCCCATTGTAATTATCATTAAGAAGAATGGGGTGGATATAAGGTTGTGCATCGATTACCGGCTGGTGAACCGGCTGACTAAGCTGATGATTTATCCGATACCGCTGATAAACGACCTGTTGGAGGACCTGGATAAAGTTTTGTGGTATTGCTCATTGGACATGGCCAGTGGATTCTGGGTGGTCTCTATGACCGATCGTGCACGGGAAATCTCTGCATTTGTGACGCCTTTCGGGTTGTTCGAGTGGAACCGGATGCCGTTCGGTCTGAAGAATGCTCCGCAGATTTATCAACGGCTGATAGATAACGCGCTGTATGGACACTTCAAGATCAAGGCGGATCAAGATCCGGCTCTGGTCGGGGATGTGTTCACCGAAGGTGACCCGGACCCCGACCCAAAACCTTCAGTTTTGGGGCGGCGGTCTTACATTGATGACATTCTCGTTACGGCAACTACCTGGGATTTACTGTGTGACAAAGTGGAGAAGTTGATGATTACGTGTGAAAAGTGGAATCTTTCGATTAGTGTGGTTAAGAGTTTCTGGGGAAAGACTAAGGTAACCTATCTGGGTCATCAAGTGTCGATTGCCGGATTGGAGGCTAACCCGAAGGATTTGGAGTCCTTGAGTAATCTGCCTTTCCCGCGATCCCTAAAGGCTATGCAATCCTTTTTGGGCAGCCTGAATTATTACAGTCGGTTCATCGAGGATTTTGCAGTCTATGCGGCGGTCTTGTATGAGTTGCGGGAGGTGGATTACCATAAGTTGAGAGAGCAGGATAGGCAAGCGGAGACGCAGGCCGGGCCGGCAATTTCAGCCAATAAGGAAGCGCCCTTTCGGTTATTTCAGCCAATGGGGAAGCGCCCTCCTCAAGTATTTCAGCCAATGAGGAATTCGCCAATGGGAAGCGCCCTTTTCAGGTATTTCGGCCAATGAGGAAGCGCCCTTTTCGGGTAGTTCAGCCAATGGGGAAGCGCCCTTGTCTGCCCAGACAAGCGACCGGCCGCCGGACCCCGGCGCGGCCGGCCCGGACGACCATATGACCCGAGCGATGGTGGCTTTTGGCATGCTAAAGGCGAAGATGGCGACCACACCGGTCTTGAAACATTTCGATGTTAATAAGACTCCGGTGGTCATCATCTACGCTAACAAGTGGGCCATCTCGGCCGCTCTCGTGCAAGATCATGATGGAGTGTACTGTCCCGTGACCTTCACCAGCCGGACCTTGAAAGTTAATGAAGTTAATTATGGGTTGGTGGATAAGGAAGTTCTGGCTCTATTACGGATCTTGGATGTGTGTTATACTATGCTGGTGTCTCGGCCTATCAAAGTACTATCCAGACGGTCGACCCTATCGTGGCTCCTGACGGCGAATGGAATTGACGGCCGGCTGGGCAGATGGGCGGCTCTGTTGTCTCAGTGGTCCCTCGAGGTTATTAAGTGTACTAAAGGGGAAGAGGAAATACTGGGCACACTGGCTGCCAGCATTACCCCCAGAGCAGAAGTGGAGGAAGCCCTGATAGCGATCGCACCTCGGAAGCAGCCTCGACAAACTATCGTGTTGCCGCCGCCAACAGTGGGACCCACGGAGGAACTAATGGTTTTGAGTTTCGATGGGTCGGCGAGTGTAAAGAAAGGGGTCGGGGCCTATAGTGCCATTTTGTGGAAGCTGCCCGAATGGAAGGCGGTCGCGGCCGCCTCGGACTTCACGCCTGGCATCACGGTGAACGAAGCGGAGTATAGGGGATTACTGCTGTCCTTAGATTTGCTGGCTGGCCGGACACAGGGGCGGATCATCATATGCGGTGATTCCAACCTAGTGATCCGGCAAATCAACGGAGAGATAGATTGCAAGGCGCCGCGGCTGAAACTGCTAAATGATCGAGTTATG
>MIQA02004740.1:0-15208 GCA_001887855.2 Sclerospora graminicola | reverse complement strand
TAACGCTGGAGAGCCTCTCATTTCGAGGCCAGTCCATTCCTCCGAACGCGACACGTTGAACGAGAACGACGGCCGCGGATCTCGAGAGCAAGCGTGGATCCACGGATCCACTCCACTGAAAGAATACCCCATCGGAATCTAAACCGCATCGTCTCCCAGATCGAGTCGAGCGACTTGGCGCGTTTGCAACCCTACCAGTATGCCCGTCTCAGAGGATTCCATCGCGGTATCTGTCCCTAACGTTGGGTAGTACACCTCCGTACAGATTCGCAAAATGCGACTCTGTAGTCGAGCACGAGAGGTGCTCGAAACAATTGACTCGGTGACCGCTTGGGCCATGAAAAAGAAACAAGCAATGACCAAGACGAGTATCGCAAAAATTCTATCTGAGGAGGTATGTGGCGAGATGAACATCTCACGCAAACAAAGCTTACTAGACTGACAGTATTTGTATGTTTATGCTGGTGATAGCGATGGATCCTCGACTTCTACGGAAAAACTGAGCTGAGTGATGCTGCAATGGAAATGGCATGAAGATGATGTTTGATGAATTTGACGCTATTGTCGCTGTAATCGTCTGCTCATTTGGGATCATATAAGCTTGCTCTCCGAGCATATTATCTCCAAAACCTTAACTGGTATCGAATTGCAGGATTTGGTCATATTCCTAGTGCTTCTCATTGGGAATCATTGGTGTGGGGATGAGGTGGACAAAGTGGCCCAAACAATGACCGTATTCGATTTTTTGGGACATACTACAGTGCGCTTAAATTTTGTGCGGAACCTGCTAGTGCCGTCCTTCAACGAAGGCTATCGGCTGCGATCCTACTCTCTACCTACCGCCCAGACCGATGTAGTGAACTGTTGGGTGTTTGTGCAACTGTTTTTTGGAGACATTGCTTTTGGTCGTCGACGTAATCGCCTCGGCAGAGAAGGGTTCTAAAATCACCGATTGAGCTACATGCGTCAGGGACTGATATGGAGGTTTCCAGAAGGCACACGCTAGACACACGATATCAGCTCATTATACATGATTGTAGTACTTGGCGTACGCACGTTTGTTTTTTGCGACTTTGTTTTTATGGCGCGAGTGACGAAGGCGAAGCGTGAGCACAGCGACGCCGACCTCATCTTGGGTGGAACTGTGTCGGCTGCTCCGACTGCCACCGACGCGGCAACAACGCTAGTAGGCGAGGCAAGGACGACAATGGCTAGAACCATTCTTAATGGGCTGTTGGATAGATGTACCCTTTGCGCTCGACTGTATAAATACAAAACAAAGGCTTGGAGAATTAACACAATGATATTGTTATTGTTTGGTTGTGTAATTTATGTGCCGTTGGATCGGGTGGCTGACATGGGTTAGTGTAGGAGAGGATGGATTCCACCCATTCTATGTGAACGAGACAAATGTTTTAAGAAATCAGCGCAGTGATATTGTTATTGTTTGATTTTTTTTAAATAATGTACCGTTGGATCAGGTGGCTGGCATGTATTAGTGTAGGAGAGAGTGGATTTCTCCCATTGCAGTCGACTATAATGAGAACAAGACAAAGGTTTGAGAGAATCAGTGCAATGACTTGTTATTGTTTGATTGTTGTGATTCTGTGCCGTCGGATCCAGCAGTTCACCCGTCTTAGACGGTGTGGGCAAAACCAGTTCAGCGACTGGGGCAGGGTTTCGGTCAGCACACTCAGTCTAATTCGTTGATGCCGGCTCCGCGTCAATATTCGAGAAGGCGTCCGGTACTCTGGTTTATCCACCATTGGAGTCAGGTCTTCCTCCACAGGTTCCTCTTCGCTGACCAAATCGGTAGTTGCCTGAAAGGCCAGGTTTTGCCACTCGATATAGCGTCTTGAGCCAATAGTGACATAACCTGGCCGGCGGGGCACTTTGTCCTCGGCCAGCCACATTCCAATGATCACGTCCTCATGCAAGGTGAGGGGCCGTTCTGAGATGCTGGTCACACTTATGTATTTGAGGTGACCTTTCTCTTTAACGAATGAGGGCACCTAACTATCACCCCTAGTCAGCCATAACTTACGCCGCCTGTCGTGCGGTCGCACCGTTAATTCCACCGTCCTTCCCACTGGCACCGTTACAAACTGACCTAAGTTGAGGAACTGGACGTGGGCACCATATAGAGGCCCCCGGCTAGCCAGCTGGGTCTGCACCTCATCAGGCAACGTCAAGGTCCCATGAGATAAATCCAGCCTTATGCCATCTGGGACCATAAAACCCATCCACAGAATTGCATCCTGCCCGGCTACCTTACCTACTCAGGCGGTAAAGTAGTACACGAAAGACCCAGCCAGCGTAATTTTGACTCTTGTTCTTCCTTGGGTCATGTACAAATTTTCTCCAATACCTATACACTCTTGTCGCTTCGTCTCATCTTTTTTATATCCCCCTTACGAGCAAAGGTGGTGTCAACGATGGACACTTCTGCGCCAGTGTCAAAAAGCATGGTGGCCTTCTGGTTATTAATTTTACCATCTGCCTTGGCATGCTTGAACCACTTATTCGGCGAATAGTATTTACAAAACCTCGCGATTCACCGGATAATAAATTCACCACTTCAGACCGAGAATATTCGTCGGCTCGTATACTGTTCACCAGGAAAGGTCAGCCCTGCTGCCCGGGGACGGATGACGTAATCGTCAAAATTACATGTATTGTCGGTTACGCTTTGCTTTGCTTCTTGATTATCCTCCTTACCGACATATGCATATATAATAGCACTAGACCGCTCGGCTCAAACCAGATACCAACCTGGCGAGCGATCTAGATTAACATATTTTCCACCCCCGGTGGCAGCATTCTAGCGTGCTTGGTCGGGACATACCACTTCTTCATCTGGTTGTAAAACTCCTCGATTGGGCATAGTCCAGCCTCGTGCACTTCCCCGCAACTCTTGCAGGTGAACAAGCAGGGTTCCGCTGGATGTCCCTTCCTTTTGCACTTCTTGCAGGTCATCCGCTTCCAGCATCTTCGGTCGTCATGCTTGATGGATCCACACTTCCGTCTGGGATAATCCTGGTCAGTTCGAGCCAGAAAACCCTTCTGTTGGCCGGACCCAGATGGCAGCCTGGGTTGCTGACTGGCTTCCGCCGAGAACAGATACCGGTACTGCTCCTCCTCGGATTCGCCCCCAGACCGCTGATACCCCTCCTCAGAACTAGTCGCATCCGACTCTCGGGCCACCATGCGGACGGCTCGGGCCGTCCTGATGGATGGCGGCCGGCTTCCTTGATCCGGATTAAAACGTGACTTGTACCTGCCTGCTCCAACTGCTGCATTGGGGTCTCGCTTCTTCGCTCTTCGATAAGTCCGCAGCGTCAGCTCCAACTCCGTCGTATTTTTCAGTCGCAGCAGCGCCAGCTGGTCCGCCAGCTCTCGGTCGTCCAACGTGCTAATGAAATGTTCCACATGTTCCCGAGCAGTCCTCATCTTCATCGTAATCGTACTCGAACTCACTGGAGGACGGATCTGAACCAGCATCCGATCCAGATGGCGAGCCAGTTTTGGGTTCAGCTCCTGAGCCGGATGGCGAGTTAGGTGTAGACCCACGTTGCGCGGAGGAAGTGAGTGGGGATACTGCGGCTGCCTTCATTGTGGGTGAATCCGAATCGCTGTCTGACTCAAGCTCCCGATCACTGGCCGAATCGCCCAATAACATTGGTGCAGGAGGAAAGACTCTCCACTTTTCTCCGTTTGGGGCTGATCGAAGACGGATCGGAACTGGCCAAGGATGGATCGGAGCTGACTGGACGTTTTCCCGTTTTCGGTCCTGTCGAGGCAGACGACTGGGACAGTTGCGGCGGAGAAGTTTCCATTGATCTATCATACTCAAGACAGCCAAGATGGCCTCTCGCACACACGAAGGAGCCGGTACGATGGGGGCAGTCTGGATCCGAGTCTACTCGAGCCGGTCTTGCAGCTCGCATAGAAGAGACCCGAACCGATCCTCCTTATCCAGCAGGGTGGCGTAGGCACGGTCAGCCCGGACCAACTCGTCATCAGCGTCATGATATCTTCTCCGAACTTGATAATGCTCAGATCACAGCCTTTGCTGCCTGGAGAAGGCCTCTTGCAGCTGCTGCTCAAGAAAAGAAATATGGAAAAGAGCTTGAGCATGGGATTCTCGCAAGGTGGTCCCGGTCATCCCGCGTAGTGTCTAGTTCTTGAGAGACCTGGCGGTACCGGCCACAAAGATGCAACAACTCTTGAGATGTTTGTGAAATTTCGACGGATTGTTCCTTCAGCGGTTCCAATTGTTGGACTACGAAGCAACATGGTCATACAAACTGTAAGCGACAAAACGCCGATATAGAAGTGGGCAAATCACTTACGCTGAAGTTTCGAGCGGTAAACTAGCTCTTGGTTGGCAGCCCAAAAAGGTTCGACGACGTCCTCCAGCATACGGAGGCGGTCCCTCTCTTTCGTCAGGCTGGTGACCTGGTCCTTGAGATTAGCCACCTGCCGGCGAAGATCACTCAGTTCCAAAGAGGCTTTCCGGGCGATAGCTTCGTCAGATCGGCGGTTGGCTGAGGAGAGTGCTTGAACAATATCCGCCTAGATGTGCTCCAGTCTATCCACTTGGGCCGTCTGCATCTCTACCACTTCGGAGGTGGGGTCAGATGGCGCAGCGGCCAGTTGTAGGGCATCAGTGAGCTGGCGTACAATGGCACGAAGACGGGTTACTTTATCGGTGGCTGTGGTGGAGCCGATTTCCAAATCCAGAACGGAAGACTTGGGTGGATTTCGGATAACCACTAGTCCAAACGACCAACTATCGGAGGGGGTACTCCGTTGATCCTGATCGCCCTCAGGATCGGATGAATCATCACTATGATGACTGATCCGATCCTCCCGGTCATCCGATCGGTCGTCATGTACGATATAGTCCATGCTTAACTTTGTCTCACCTTGTGTACCCATTAATCTGCGGTGATTACACTCACTCAGGTGGTCTCTTAGATGTAAAGGGTGATCTGAATCAGGTCGGAGGTGACGACCTTCTCGCTACGGGGGTGTCCTCGGTTGGGAATCTTCACCGGAGAACGATTCAGGGTCGATACTTAGTTTAAGTATCTATAGGCACTGATCGGGAAACTTCGTCCGATCAGGCCAGCCAATAAAAATGAGAGACAACGAGAAATCAAAAAAACCACGATCTTCCACAGTAAACCACAAACGTTATCTCCACGAAACCTTACCAATTGATATAACGTGTTCTAAACACGTGCGCGTGAGGGGGTGAGGGTTGAAAAACCTAAACAAAATCCGTCGGGGGCCTACCGGTAAGCCATAATGCGTCTTTGCGCGTCTTAACCGGGAATTAAGTTGAGCTGCAGGGGCCTAGTTAACCCTGTGCTCCCAATGACCGCGTCATGCGGCGGAGCGACTCTTTGCTTAGGGAGTACATTCAATCCTGTTATTATATATGCAATATCCAATACTTGATTTACCGTACACCAACTTATGTGACCTACCTCATACTTCGATCTTGTTCATTCCGTCACACGGTTACGCCAGTACCACCTTACACATCTTTGTCGCACCTTCAACCTGATCCGTACTGATCACGGTCAAACTCTATGGCAGTCTTCAACCATCCTGATTCCTCGAAAGTCAGCCTAGAACTAGTTCGGGATCCGTCTCCTGGGCGTTGTTTGCCCCATACCAAACCCATCTTAACTGAAAACTCCGTCTCTCTTCACACCTGGAAACTAATGTGGGGCTGATCAGGCTTGGATCATGATCAGCACAGTGATCAGCACAGTGATCGTCACAGTGATCAGGGCAGTGATCAAGGCGATCAGTCCCAGATCACTTCAAAACACATCAGGGTCATCACAACATCGACATGGCCATCTCACTCAACCGTATCTTTGACCTTCATTGCGTGTTGGACCGCAAGGGTCGCACCGACTCAACACTTCTCTTGAGATTGGACCTGATCAGACCTCTTTACGCTGATTCTGGATGGATTCATCAACTCTCATCGCTTGCCCCAGTTTGGTAAGGCTCATACGGCTCACCACTTCACATATCCAGCTTTGTCCTGTCCCGATCTTCATATTCTAGGGCGGAGTTAAGTGACTCGGCTGATCAGACCGAGACTTCTGTATCCCGTTCAACTTCAACATCTGTACCATCCATGACCCACTCCCATGACCGGGTTCTGCTGTTCCTGATATATCACACCGTCATTGATGCTGCACATCAGGTTTGTCTCGGTTGATCTAGTCTTGCCCGTTTACGTGAAATCCACCCAGCATTCAGTATCCCGATCGGACCGTGACATTCGCTAGTCCATTAATATCTGCGACCAGGCGTAATAACGGTATCCTCTTATTCCTTCACCTTTACGACAGCCCGTTGTCGACTTTTTTTCATCGTGTATGGAATCAGCCTGTCCCACCCATCAAACGGCCCCATGTTGATGGGTGTTTCCATCGCCACCAATCAACGGATATGTGTGGTCCACCTCATTCTTGACTTTTTGTTGGATCGCTTCACCACAGCCGCCCCTGCGCCAAAGCGCAGACGCGCAACGACTGCAGTTCAACTCACTCATTTTGAAATCTTCTACTTGGCTGCCATGCCCGATTCGATTCGGCCTTCTCCTTTCCTGCCTCCTCGACTGCCTCTCCAGCCAGCGTCTCGCCTCCGAGGCCAAGCTCGTCCAGTCCTGTGACTTCCCCGGCCTCGACCACTGCGACTACCGCGATCACGACCAGCTTCATCTCTCCGACGACGGCTTTAGCCTATTATCGTCCACCCCTAGGTATCTCCACTTGGGCCCTCCAAGCCCTCCCGATGGCTCTCTAGAGCAACTAGCTCGTTTGGTGGAGGGGTCTGGCTCACTCTAGCTGGGTCGTATGGAGTCCAGCCGACTGCGGCTGGGCCTCCAGAGCACGATTCCTGAGTTGGTCTCCTTGTGCGAGGCCAACCGGAAGCTCGCGCTGAATCGTTCGATCAGCGTGTCACGATAGATCGCTTGGAGTGCGATTCTGCTGACTTTGCAAAACAACTGTTGGCCTTACGAGTGGATCACGACAAGCTCGCCACCCTTCGCACCGACCAAGAGCGTGACCTGTCAGACATGAAAAACCGCATCCAGGACCTGATGACTGAGCGAGATCAATTGTCCACTGATCTTGCCGCCTTGCAGGTCTCGGCGGGACTTTCTGACAATGTTTCCTCGTTGCAGTCGATGGTTGGCTCTTTGCCCATCATCATTCGTGATCAAGGTATGTTCAACCCCATCTGTCTCATCCATGGCATATATATATCTTCCTTTTTTCTTTTTCAGATGAGCGCATCGAGGCTATGAAACATTCGATGGTTGAGATGGTGGACCACCTGCAACTGCTCGAGGACCACCATCGCGACCATGACCAGTTAATCCGGGACTAGATTCGTACCGCTCAGGAAGTGGAGCGTTTTGAAATCGAGACGCGTCATATAGACGAGATGGTCAAACCCCTGGTGAAGCAACTCCGCGATTCTCACATCGGCCGTTCAGAAACGGTTAAGTAAGAATCAGAAAGAGGCTGAGGATCGTCGGCGCGAGCTGAATATTGCATGGGTTAAATTTGAATCCCTGGAACTTGATGAGCGCACCTGAGCTCGGCGCCACGATGATCTGAAGAAGATCGCTCACCAGACGATGGACAGGTGGACTGACCCGAACGCTGATTCGGGGTCACTCCGGACAGCTTTACGTGAATTTCCCTGAGCTGGTCAGTACCCTCGTTCCAGCTGGCGCGAAATCCAGCAAGTCTTTTGGATCAGGTCCTACATCGCCGACCTTTTCTCTCGCTTCTTCTCCGCCGATCGATATGGATGCTGGTCAACCAGCAAACAGCGATCCGGCGGATCCTGAAACCACACAATCTAGTCCTCCATCGACTTCAAGACCGGTCTCGTCATCCCTGGGCTCGGCGAAACGCAAACGGGCAAGTCATTCAAAGAGGAAAACAGTTCCGGCTAAACACTCTCGCTTCGTCGCCGACTCTGACGATGATTCGACAGATCTGGACGAGCGAACTCGAATTGCTTTAGCCAAGTCACGCAGCACTGATCGTCGAGCTTTGTTCACGACCTCGCCGGGTCCAGCCTCTCTGGCTCAAGCCATTGATTTGCCTGACTCGGACGACGATGGAAAGGAAGAACTGGAAGACAAGCGACCGGCTCTGGCTGCCTCGGGTGACTTCCCGACAGCCGATGCGACGCCGACCGTTTGGCCGCCAAATTTCACTGGCGTCTTCATTCCAGCTGCAGATTCGTCAATCCACCGGGACGACTACAGCTACGACCCCAGTAAGAAAAATATGGACCTGTATGTTGTTGGGCATGGTCGGCCATCGAAAACCCGGATGGCGAACCGGCAGCCTTGGAGTCCTCGTCAGTTGTGGGACCTAACGCTTCTGGCTCTCCAGATACGACGAAAGATTGTTCCTCGCTGTTGGTGTCGCCCGCCAAGGTGGATTTTTCCGCACAAGTCGTTGACGCCCAAGAAGGAGAACTGGTTACCTCATCTGCTCAAAGCTAGAACCATCGAGCCCTTGATCGATCCGAAACCTTGGGAGGTTCTCGCGAAGCCTATGCCCGGGTAAGACTTTCCCGATCGCCCCTGGTTCCGCACTCTGAAGGGACGTCTGGATTCATTTTGATGGGACCATGGCTAAGCGAAATGGGAGGCCTCCCATCACTTTCCGAGCACCCCGTGTATGTGCTAGGATGTTTGGCTCGAGCAGTACTTCCATGCTCGCAAGCGTCGTCGCAGCAAAGATGGGGCTGCTTGGGCCACCATTTGTGACTTCGTAGTGGATGGAATCCAGATCGGTGAGTGCGACTTGGACGTTTTCCTGTTCCCCGCCATGTAGCATCTGCCTATTCACCGGGTGGAATCACCAGGTGTTACGGCTGACGGCAGAGAATGGTATCCTGGTCAAGGGCACCCGACTCAGATTGGCAGATTGCGAGATGCTCTGAACTTCGTCGATCGTCAAGATCCATGGTGTTAAGGCGATACTGGTTTCACCATAGTTATCGTGATAACCAGTTTCATTTAATTTCCTTTAACCATTAATACATCGCGAAAACTTTTGTAGTGTTTCTTGTATTCCATATTCGAGACCGTATCTCCAGATTCCAAATCTTGTCAACATTTTGCATATCCGATTGTTCATATGCACGCGAATGTAATTGTCATGAATATATATATATGTCCGTTGACTCCGAACCAGCTTACTAAACTAGATCTCGACTTAGCTGGACCATTACGATTGGCTGATCCATCGAGATGTGTCAAACCAGACTATTGTGACTCCTGATTACCTTCTTCATGAGTTTGCATAACTCCAAATCGGTTTCGTCTTACCCGATCGCGTTCAAATTCCCTTAGTAAAGCTTCACAATTAAAGGCCCCGTTCATCCACCCATGCTGGATCGCCATAACCTTTCCACTGAACCAAGTAATCACGATGGGTTCGACCAAATTGGGTCTTTTTGCCCGATCGGGTGTCCAGAATTTTCTCAACTTCAAATTCATTTCGATCCAACGTTCTTTCCCAACTGTCTTCGAGCAAGAGAGCCTCATTGAAATCAAACCTTGGCTGATCCTCAAATGACAACCTGGGTTTTGGGCGATCGGGGTATTCCCGGACTAGTTTCTTATTCGACAAGTGGACGATCGGGAAAACTCCGTAATCGGTACCTGCAGTTATTAACCGAGCGGCATGGTCGCCGATCAATTAAGACACACGGAATGGTCCATGCCACAGATGTGCTAACTTCCGGGCGTATCCTTCTTTCAACGATCCAGGTAAAGCCTGACCCTTGATCCCGGTTCAATATTATGCGAATCAGCTTGATCGTTATTCCGATCAGATATTTCTTGGATCGTCCTCCGCAGTCGCTCATTCACTTGTTCCCGCGCATGCTGGTAATGGCGCTGGAGCCCCATACGCCATCGACGGGCTTCGCGATCTCGACCTTGGGTACATCCGACGGGAATCACCAATTCGATAGTAGATCGGGGGTCCCAACCATACGCCAAGTAAAAAGGAGTATCTCCCCTGATCCGATCGAAAGAAGAATTCAACGCAAAACCAGTCTCTCTGCATACTCATCCCAATCTTGTTGAGCGGGAATCCGCGACATACATCTTAATAGCTCTGGTTAGCGTTTGCACCATACGCTCGGCCTTACCGTTCGCCTGCGGACGGTAGGCCGTGGTCGCGCTTTGTTTCTGACCAAGCATCAGATTGAATGATCGAAAAACTTCAGCCATAAAACCTGGTTCCCGATAGTGCCTGATCACCTTACTTGCTCCAAACCGCCTAAAGACACATTCCTCAAAACTACAGGCGACTTGTGGGCTGTTCGGGTATATCCCGCTTTCGCGATCACCAATCCTATGAACAAATCAGTCCAGATTAGCAGTTCTGTATTGCCTTTGAACGATTTCGGCAAGGAAAGGATGTGATCCATCGCTATCACTTGGAAAGGGTAAGTCGCCTGGACATTTCCGGGTGAACAGCCCCGAATAGGCGGCATACCCTTCCCGGTTTGTACACGTTCGACAAACTTTTGGACGCTTCGATTTAGACCTCTCCGGTGAAAGTATTTGTGAATCCTGTGATATTCCGACCCACACCCTGGCGACCGCCCTCTAAACGGACATGATAATGATGCAAGATATCGGCTTGTAAGGTTTCCTGAATCACCAGTTTCGCTGATCGGTCCAGATCTGTGTCAGCCAGATCAGCTTGAGTATAATAGGACAGCAAATCATTTTCATCAAACTCGTAACTGGAAGCGATTTTTACACAATCGTTTGCCTCATTCTGGCTCAATTTTTCCAAGTCTCCATTCAGAAAGGCTTCCAAACCAACAATCCATTTTTCTTCGTCTTGTGCCTTGAGAATCATTTTAATCCGCAACTCTTGCACTATTTCTTCCGTCAAACCTTCTCAAGAAGCTGGGCTGCTAGGTGCTGACCTGGCTCGTAACCTCGTCATAATTGAGACTTGCGCTGCTACCCCTTTATCTTCCGAATGAATCAGCTCGGGCAAACTATGAATCTCGACCAATTCCTCCAGCACTGCTTTATGAGTAATCATCGATCCAATCTGATCACGCATGGCCATCGTGGCCAAGTGATCCGCACTCCTGTTCCAGTCGCGTTTCACATGTAAGAGGTCATGATTCGGCCATCCTCATAGTTTTTTCTAACGCGATCGTTTAGCAACTTCAAGCGCGGAGCCTTGCAGTCGATCTCTCCGGTGATCTGCCGGATCACCAAATTTGAATCTCCACATATGATTACCCTTCCACTCTTTTGTTCTTGAAGGAGGTCCAAACCCGGCAGCCGACCGCAATATTCGGCTTCATTGAATGTGATACCCGGTGTATAATCTGAACCAGCGGATAGCACAGTCCATTCAGGCAATTTCCACAACAACGCACTATACGCCCCAACGCCTATCTTTACGCTCGCTGATCCGTCGAAACTTATGACGATCAAGCCTTCTTCCGAGCCGACGACCGTTGGGGGTATAATGATTGATTCTCGCGGTTGCTTCCGAGAAGCGACCTTGATCAGATCTTCATCGACTTCTGATCAGGGGGTGATACTTGCTGCTAGCGTACCGAGCATTTCTTCTTCACCCTTGGTGCATTTGATGATTTCCAAGGTCCACTGAGATAACAGCGCTGCCCATCACCCAGTCTTCCGTCAATTCCGTTCGAAGATAATAACCAAGCTAAGGTGGACCATCTAGACAGCACTTTTATCGGTCTGGTCACCAGCATAGAATAGCAGACATGTAATAATACCAGCACTTCTGTATCCACCATGCCGTAATTTACCTCATTCGGTTTCAACGTCCGGCTTGTAAACGTCACTGGACAATACACTCCATCGTGATCTTGGACCAGTGCGGCTGATATTGCCCACTTACTTGCATATAAATTCACCACGGGGATCGGAATGTTTCAATGTCGGGGTCGAAATCATCTTCGCTTTCAACATACTGAAAGCTACCATAGCTCGTTCCATATGACCTTCTGACCCAGACACGGTTTGATCGAACAGCGATCCAGTATTGAGATCCGGCTCGTTAATTTTGGTTTCGCCACTAGTTTCGCTCAGTAACTTTACCAACTGATCACGCTCTCGTAGCCTATGATAATTCACATCTTTCAACTCGTATAATATAGCAGCATATATCGAAAAATCTTCGATAAACCGTCTATAGAATTCAGGGATCCGAGAAAAGACTGCATAGCCCTCAGCGATCGGGGACAAAGAAGGTTACTGAGCGCACCCAAGTCCTTCGGGTTTGCTTCTAAGCCCTCAATCGACGGATTATGGCCCAGGTAAGCGACCTTATGTTGACCCCAGAAGCGCTTGGCTACGCTGATCGATAAATTCCAACGTTCCCAAGTGTCAAGAAGTCGTTCGACCTTACCGCATAGCATATCCCATGAAGTTGCCGTAACCAAGATGTCGTCTATATATGATCGCCTTCTCAAAACTGATCGTCTCTGATTTTAGTCTGGTTCACCGTCCGTGAATACATCATGCAGATCGGTAATTTCCCGATCGGCACTGATCTGGAAATATATCCGTAGAGAGTATTGTCAATCAATCTCTGATAGATCTGTGGAGCGTTCTTTAAACCGAACGGCATCCGATTCCATTCGAAAAGGCTGAAAGGTGTAACGAAAGCTGAAATCTCTCGAGCACGATCAGTCATTGAAACCACCCAGAAACCACTAGCCATATCTAGTGAACACAACCATAAATTTTTATCTAGATCCTCAAGGAAATTATTTACCAAGGGCATCGGATAGACCATCAACTTCGTGAGGCGATTCACCATTCTATAGTCGATACAAAGTCGAATATCAACGTTTTTATCACAATCACAACCGGTGATGCCCAGTGCGACGTTGAATATTTGTACTCAACAAGCCCTTGATCAAATCGGATAACGTTTTCCCGGTACTGTGGCGCGACTTTGCGTCAACGTTAAGCGATCGGTCTCGCATTTCCAACGTCTATATCACGAACGACTCCATAGGCAGCTGGGGGTAGGGCATTACCCTTCCCAATCAATAGGTGGCGCCTTTTCCAGATGATCTTCTTTAGTTGATCGATCTACTCGGGAATGTTTACTTCGGGATCACCGACCTTTAGATCGTCCAGGGTGACCTCTGGTATATTGGGTGATAATTCTGGCAAAACAGCCATCTGCTTCTCATTATCTTCAATGTATTGATCACCACCTTCATGTTTACACACTTGTTCATCCACTGGATCTATTTCCTCCGGTTCGGTATTAGCTTGGGTCACCCCTAGTGGATCATCCGCCTGGTGATCTACTTCGTGTTCAGCTTCGTCCTCAGCGACTTCGGCAGGTTCATTCTCCTTTTTCTCCCCAGAATCGTTTCCAAGCTTATCACCATCATTTTCACTCTCTGGGTCTGCTGCTTTCGGTGAGCCGGGTCCAATAACGCTCAAAATCTGTGGACCTTTTTTGATCCGGCTTTCACCTGTCGCTTTCACCGACGATCCTCTGGTCAATAACTTGGTCGGAATTGCATATTCCGGCTTCTCAACCAAAGGTGAGGTATCTTCGCCTACCATATTTTCGTCACTGATCGGATCTGTGGTGGTTTGATAAACCAGATTTTGCCATTCAATATATCTTCGTGATTCCACTGAAACATACCTTATCTGCCGAGGTACTTTCCCTTCAGGTAACCACATCCCTAGGATCATATCTTTGTGAACGATTAGCGACTGGTCAGATATGTTTGTAATCCTGATGTAACTTGATCTGCCGACGCCCTTTACGAACGTTGGTACCCATCGTTCACCACGGGTTAGCCACAATTCCTGCTGTCGATCACTCGGCCGAATCATCACGTCGACTGATCGAGCTACCTCGATGTTTTCATACTGACTCATTTTGAGCATTCCCATATGGGTACCATATATAGGACGTTGGCCGGATAACTGTATTTGCACCTCATCCGGAAGAGTCAGGGTTCCATGAGACAGGTCGAGCCGTATACCGGCTGGCACCATGAAATTCATTCCCAATATCGCGTTTTGACCGGCTAATCGGCCAACCCAAGCGTTGAAATAATAGACAAGGGAGCCTGCCAGAGTGATTTTGACATGTGATCGCCCTTCAGTCATATACGAACTTTCGCCGATCCAACACATTCTTGCCTCTGGGTACTGTCTATACGACATTCCACCTTACGAGCAAAGGCGGAATCAACGATCGGAACTTCTTCTCCAGGGTCATATATAATAGTGGTTGTTTCGTTGTTAATCTTCCTATTAGCTTTTGTTTGCTTAAACCACTTGTCGGGATAGTGATACTTCCAGTATCCTCGGGATTCGCCGGGCAGTAGATCCAACTCCATGATCACGTCCCAACGGGAATATTCATCCACTCTGAGACTGTGAATCGGACAGAACATGTATTGTCGGTTATCTCCTTTTCCTCAAACTTATTTCTGCTACCGACATATGCATATATATGCTGAACGTAGACCGCTCGGCTCGAACCAGATCCAAACCTGGCGAGCGATCTAGTTTAACATTTTCTCGACTTCTGGTGGGAGCATGCCAGCATGTTTTGTTGTCACATACCACTTGCGCATCTGATTTAAAAACTCTTCAATCGGGCAAGCACCGGTATCGTGAAGCTTCCCACAAGTTTTACACACGAAAAACCAATGATCTGAGGGGTGACTTTTCCGATCACATTTTCCACAAGTGATTCTCTTCCAGCAATCGCCATCTCCATGCTTAGTCGACCCACAGTGTACGCATTTCTTGCGAGGTCGGTCCTGATCAGGTTGAACCCCACTGTATTTCCGTCCATCAATGCCATTGATCGATGATCTCGGACGGAATATTGATTCCGTCGTGAAAATATGACGATACTGCTCCTCGTCTGAGCCTAAACTTGACTGGCCGCTTTTTCCTTCCGAACTGGAACTGTCCGATTCCTTCGCAATCATCCGGATCGCCCTGGTTGGCCGAGCCGCTGGCGTCTTGCCCTGATCTGGGTATGGTTTTGACCGGTACCGGTTCGATCCTATCTCAACCTTGGGTTCTCTACTTTTTGCTCGTTGTAACGTTCTCAGGTTAGGTTCCAATTCTTCC
>MIQA02004739.1:0-14605 GCA_001887855.2 Sclerospora graminicola | reverse complement strand
ATGCGAAAGTGGTCACGGGATCGGAAAGTATCCAAGAATAATCGTGCAGGCGTACACCGAGGAGACATGAGCATTTCGGACTTGGAATCAATAAAGGGGGTAGGTTGCTGATGAACAGAGTGTATCCCATCCATTGATGACGAAGAAACGATTTTATCTTGTCTCGAGGGACAAGATTATGACGACGTTCAGCTTGATGACATCGGCAGAAATGTTCTGTCCCAAACGATCGACAGTAGCTGGCATGACCTCGAATTGTATCACTTCGGAGTGCGGGGCGACCAAAAGGTGAGCGATGGATGGATGGTAGGGGGAGCCGATTCCAAAGAGCTCCCAGATTGGAAAACGAGGTGTTCGTCCTGGTCTGATGGTATTCGTCTCTACCGTAACGCCATGGGAAATGATTCAGGGGTTTCTCAATCCATATTAGACTCACTAATGAGGTGCACGACGAGGACCAAAAAAAGTGATTTTCGGAAGGGAAGCCACGCAGTAGCGTTGTGGAGCTGCTATGGAAGTGGATAGTTTTCGGAAACACTCATGACAACTGTCGTTCCTCGCTACGTTTTCATTCATAAGACGGATGAAGCTATCAAAGATGGGAATCTGGTGTGCCTCGAACATTGCAATTGGCTGCCAATGATGTCACTTAATTCCACTGGCCGAGTGCAAACAGGGAAAAAAAGCTGTTACAAGTGACTCAGATTGAAGTAGTTGAAGGAACCGGTTGGTTTCATCTTTCGAAGTGAGTCACAGACCAACTAGGGTGAAGAAAAAGATTTTTTGAGAAGCTCTGACCACAATCTTGTTGCCCCTATTCGTGATTAGTTCCATGGCACTGAGGGAAAGTCGTCGTTTTCGTCAAACCACGTCCGTGCAGTTGTAGCTCAGCGTCTCGATCCCTTCAAGGTGAGATTTATGCGAGTGACATGTTTGACTTCAAAGACGGGTGGGGACTGCAAGACAAAGGTGCTGTAGATATTCGAGAGTACAATCTAGACATCGTCATGGATACACACAACCCCATACATAGAGCTTGACCGCTCGCTGCCATCCAAGCTTTTCTTGAATCTGGAATGCAAGGGATATTTACAAAAGAAGGATAGCATGCTCCCAAGAAACCAAAATTGCTTTCGACGGTATCAACACATGGTATACTATTACTTTGCTAATAAAAACGGACCAAGAACTTCTGGGAGTAGTGGCGTTGCGGATTGTATGTCCCGGGTATTGGAGTTGTCGCCATTTTTGAGAAGGCCGCCGAAGCTTCGTCAAAAAGTGGGTCTCTCTCGCTAAATAATTTGTTCTCGTCAAGCTCTCGAAGTCTTTGGGGGGAGGCTCAAACCAGAGGGGTCATAGAGGAGTTAAAGACGACTAAATGACGAAGGGGGGGCAATATGAGTGAGTACCCTGAACAACAAGACACAGGCACTTACAATAAGAGATGATGGAGCGTGGCGTGCTGAAGCCAGTGCACGTACCGACAAGGAAAGGTAGGCACCTCTTAGAAGCTTTGAATGCTGTAAAGGATGTGGTATATAGTGTGTGGACTCGATCAATCTTAGTGACGACTCAGCTTTGGATTATAAGAGTAGCTCGAATGTGATTACTCCGCGATTGAGAGCATTTCAACATTTGGTCAATCGGGCACAAAGTCTGTCTCGGTTGGATCGAATCAAAAAGTTTTCGATCATTACGCCACCCAAGCGCTAAGATTTTAAAGCTGAAAAACAGAAGGCTGCTAAAATCTGGGTAAGGCGACTTTGGCTTGCCATGCCACTCAAGTAACCGACCTAATGACATGGAGAAACGAACGGAGGAGACACTGGTGCCTGAGTGTACAGATGGTCTTGCAAAGGTGCTCCAGCTATTCGAATGTGGAGGGAGAGGAGGATTTTTTGACGAAAAGGAGCTTGGATGTGAGTTTTCAAAGACAGCATCTGGGTATCTGGATTCTCCTACTCGCCCCAAGTGATGGCTCGATTTCTTCCTTGGGTTCACTGACTTTTCTGGTCTGGTACTTTATTTGCGAATGGATTGAATCGGCATCTCGTGTGTACACGAGCTTCCAATGGTCTATCTATCTCTATCTTGGCGGAATCAGTCTCCATTTCTCGCGCGTGAAATCAAGGATGCAGATGAACATCACGTTCGATGACGTACAAACTCAATCTTTTCAGTTGCACTGATTGCGAGTATTGCCAGGATGAGGACTTCTTCGAGCTTTTTTAACGGCTCTAAAAGGGCTTAAGATTGGTGGTAAGGGCTTTAGCAAAAGGCACAGCTTGCTTGATGTCAAACACGGTTGACGACGGCACGTTGGATGCCGCATGTAAAATTCGGTTCATTTGGACAAGGTATTTTGCAAACTTAATCACTCTCAAACTTAGGCCTTGACGAGCATTCTCAGCCGAATCGCGCCCGTGCTCGTCGTCGTCACGTCCGTGGGTTACGCGAACGTGGGCTGATGCAAGGCTCTTGAGAACTTAGTCTCAGTGTTTATAAGGGAATTACTGGTCTGGTGCTACCGGTCTTTTAACGTTTTGACAACGTACAGAGAGGCTCACACATATGGACTTTGGGATCCAAAAGTACTGGGCAGTGTACATCACCCGTGCTTCCCGAATCACAAGAATGATGGCAACTGGGTTGGTGGAAGGTTTCACCTTTACCCGACGCGTCTATTGCGTTGCTCGACCATTCTTTTCCGTGATGAGATATCGACCTCATGGAAATGTTTTCGTTGTGCTCTTTTTTGTTGAAGCCACGCTCTGACGAACGAATATACTTCAGCACCGTTTCAAGCCTTCTCGACGACGAAGCCGTTGAATTGCAATATATTCAAGGTCGAGCCCGCTATGCTTGACGATCCAAACGGAACAAAAGACGAAAACATCACGCCCAGGTAGTTTCAATTGCAGTTGGAACTTTGGCACCGCCTGCGATTTTATGATTAAAAACGCGACCAAGCAACTGGATGGGGTTTATTGTTTATTTGTATGGCAGCGAATAGGTGGCTGGACATGTAGTTTTGGAGCACTCGAGCTGTACATACAAGAGTTGTGAGACATCAACTTGAAATAACGTAATTCATCAGATTATGGCACCAAAATGGGTATCTAAGCTTTTTGGCCATCATTTTGGCTCCTCTACACCAGTCGCATGGAGAAAGGTACAGAATGAAAGCTCTTTTATTAGTGCGTTAGCTGGTACGTTCAATAACCTAAGTCATCATTTTTTACCTTCTCCAGAAGTGCACAAACAGCAAAGTTTGTTTTTTCCATGCAGCAGATTATGGCAGGAGCTATATTAAGGACAATGCCCACTATTGTGGTATATTTTCTCTAAAGTCAGAAAACATCGTTCGCAAGAGGTCTCATATATTAAAAGAAAACGGTCTGGGAGACTTTGATGACGTCCTGATTGGGTTAACAGCTTGAGGAACTGGCTGTGGTAACGGGGTTGCCCCAACCGGGTATTCGCGCGTATCTGCCGCAATTGAATGGATCAACTCTATCACGAAAGGAAATAAACTTATCAGTACTAGGGCATTTTTTTTCACGACTACAAGACATGAAGATTTTCTCGGTCCTTGTAGCTATTTCTTTGATGGTGCTCGGTGCCGTCTTTGCCGTTGATGTCATTGAGCACGTCAAGCGTGCGCTAGCTGTTGGCGGATCGACAACTGAGATCGGCTCGAAACTGTTTACATCAGGCATTCGTCATGAAAATGGCGGCAAAAGCTACTGTGGTGGGGTTCTAGTCTCTCCAATCCATGTGCTCACCTACAGTCCGTGTTGGACGGTGGTGTCTATACTGCTCCCGTGGATACATTGACATGGAAATCTAAGTTTGTGGCTATAGGTACGCACTACCTCAACGGCACAATTGACGGCGGTCCTTGAGATTTGGTTGAACGACCTTATTTGCTGGTACTGGTGTGGAGGGTAGAGATACGTGTGTTGGTGACAATGGAGGTTCGGTGTCCCTCACCTGCAGCACGATGCTCTGAATCTCATACGATTGGGTGCCATCTTCCGTGATACCCCACCCCAGAGCCGTCGCCGACATTCCGGCGACAAAGTCCGAGTCATCTGCCTTAGCAAATTTGATTGGAGTAAATTTACTGGCCTTCTCGAGCGTTAATATCGCAAAAATGTATGCACGAGTTTCATAAATCCAAAGCATATGATTCTGCGCCGACACGACCTTAATCTCCTCCCCTCAACGAAATATGCGATTAACTTTTGCTACGGTGACACCAGTGTTGCGACTGTCGCTAGGGCGCGACGTTATCCCATTGGTGGGTGTTTGTTGATAACCGTGTCGTAGGGCATCTTTAGTACTGACAGATTGTCTTCTGTTTCTCCAGAGGAGCTCCCAGATCTCCGAAGCATTCTGTCCGTTCAAAATCTGGTTGCCAAGGTCCAGGAAAATCCTGTACCGCGACTTCTAAGCACGAATGAATCATATGATTCTATAAATTTGAATTTCAGCGAATTTCTTCTAACACAAGTGGATAAAAAAGCATTTGACGAACTCATGAACGAGGTTGGCACCTATCTCCAGATACAAGAGAACGAGGCTTTCCAGAAATGTGGTAATATTGGACCAAAGCACTACAGCTGAAGATTTTATGGAAGCAATCAAGGCAAAACTTGCACGACACATGTTGCATCCAGTTTCGAGCTACTGGACAAGGACAAGGATGGTGAGCGACGCTGTGTGCTTGGAGTAGTTGGGACCGGGCTTCTTATGCAAAGTTTTTTGCTGTTTTACACAGGAAAAGTTGATGTTGACAAAACTATCGAGGTTTAAGTTTATGACTACGAAAAGGAATGGCTGGAGAGTGAGTTGCTTAGCTTGGATTGGTAAATGGTATTGTGATACTAAAATGTATCTGTTTATGTCCAATTAGGTCAAATCATTTTGTATGGTTCAGACGGTGACAAAATTAAAAACGAAGCCGAGTCAAAGCTGATAATCAAGACACAGAAAGATGTCATGATCGATATTTTCGGAAATCACGTAAGCTCGGGTACTGCGTTTGAAGTGACTCTTGATCTTGCTGATACAAATTGTGCTTCTTCGCAGGTGAATCATTTGCCGGGGAATCATGCGACTCTTTTTGCACAAAGTTTAGTGGAAGGGGAGTTTAATCGCACATTCCCGATAAAGTACGATGCATATATTTGCCAAGAAGATGGACGAGGAGGGCAGAAGAGTGGATTTCCAACAGTTTGAGAGTTCCCAAGTAGGCTGGATTTGTGGCTATATTGCATGCAGTCTTCATCTCATTAGTGTGTCGTGGATGCAGCGTGGATCAACTAGCTTGAGCACGAATTTGGCTCGAGTCGTGCAAATGACTTTGTTCTTGATTATTCTTGGAAAACATATGGGTGGCTTTCAATCGGCCCCACGAACGTCGTTGCGGTTGAAACTCTTGTGGTCCTTTGCCTTGCTGATTGAAATCGGGATCTTGGGTGTGCGGTATCTACCAATTTGAGGAAGTATCAACGTACATTGAATCGCACGTGCTCACTTCGTCTATTATTTTAGCACCAGACTTTGGACTTGAGAGTCATGCGTCCAATACTGGAATCTCGGCCGTATTTTTCGTATACCTATTGCCCACAGTAGTCATGATGGGGCTTTGCTTTTGGCAGTTCTTGTCCATGATGAAAGATATTCAACCATACGACGTTGTTACTGCTGGCCGAAGCCGTGCGGCCGATTGCATTCGTCTTTTCGTAGAAACAGTCCAGCACCTATTGATTTCCTTCAGTGCCACGGCGCTCGTGATCGTGACAATGTGGGTGGCGCTCGATCAAATTAGTTTTATCGGTTGGCTGTACATCCTTGTGCTCATCACGGGTCGTTCCTTGACAGATGCGTGGAAGCAGCTGTGGTTTACTCTCTTTTGGCTCGCAGCGCTCTCCCTGCTATTGAAATACTTGATTCAATTGAGCACTTTTCATACCGAACAAGTCAACAGCAACAAGTTGTTTAAACCTGGGGATGATAGCGATTGGGTCGGGAAGATTCGTCTCGATGAACGCTTTGAAGCAAGTGTCGGAAAGTCGGCACTCTGGGAGTTGCTTTCTGGTGATTTTTCAATCATCTTGATGTGTTTGTTCCAGCGCATGGCACAATACTTTAACTCGTCGTCGGCAGCGCGTCGTCAACTTGAACTCGACGAATTGACGGCGCGGTTTGAGGAGCAATACCGACTGTATACATCCAACAATGTGGATTCCTTTCATCGACGTTTCTTGCAAAGTGGATGATGATGAGATTGATGAAAGATCGATGCGAGCTTTTACGTATGAAGAAACGAGATGCCTCATCCCATTCGAGATAGCTACAGTTACGTAGTTAAATGAAGAAAAAGAGAAAAAGATAGCATGAAACGTCCCTGGATTGCATCGGCTCCGATGACACGAGCTTTTGCTCTGTGTCCGCAGCTGCTTTGGCAAGATATATGCCAGCAATGCTTCGGTGAACGTCGTGATGCTCTTACAAACCGTCTGGTACTTTGTTCACCAAGATGTCATTGCGATTGTTTATCTATTGATCGTCCATGGTATGATGATGTTTGCTGATCCTGCCACCGTATGTCGACGATGGCGGGATGTAGCGTTGCTTCTTTCCTTGGTCATCCTATTGGAATACTCGGTCATGTTGTGGCTACCTCCTTTCTTGAATGTTTCCATGGCAAACACGTTTCCTTGCCGCGTAGCGTATATCTCTATGCCAAAATTTTTGGCATAGAGATATACGCTCAAGAGACTGTCAAGAAATGACGAGAAGATTAGCGTCATCGATGATTCAGCACCAGCGCCAAGGCTGAAACAGGACGGGGGAGGATCAAGTGGAGACAGTACGGAAGGCGTGACATCAGCAATGTCTCCTCCACAAGCCACCTATGCGTTGCTCACGCAGAAAAATGCCTGGTATTATCTCGCGAATGTCTTTCTAGCCAACTGGTTGCTATTTCTCCTTCTTCTCGTGTTTGTTTTTGGTGCGACACAAGGATGGTTTGTCTCGTTTGTCTATTTATTAGGCGCGCTCGCGATGCTTTGTCGTCTCGATGAAGCACGTGATCCATCGAATCGATGGATCCAGTACTTGCGCAAGTGGAATTGGGGGCATTTGTTTGTCATTACGATCATTAACATGCCGTATATTGATGCAGCATTGAGTGACTGCATTATTGGAACAAAGGCAGATGTGGGTGATTCGTTACTTGCTGCTGCGTTCGTCTCGTACATTGGCGCGTTCGATCAAGTTGTGAGGAAGAAATAGTGGCAGCAGATATGGTTTTCGGATCTCGTTTCCAAGGAAATTCCCCAAACCCAAGGCATTGATCCCCTCATGACGTTGACAACGGAAAGGAAAAAACGCCAAGTTGATGAGCGAAGGGCTCTCAGCTGTTCGGATTTGGATCGAAAACGGTTGTGATTATCACAAGTTGTAAGCGATGGCCGTTAGTGATTGATCCCCAGCTTCAAGGAATCAAGTGGCTTCGTGATAAGGAGAAAGTTCGAGGGCTGGTCGTGATACAGTTGAGTCAGAGCCAGTGGCTACGGAAGACAGAGTTGGTGATTGTGAATGGCCACGTATTGATAACTGACAAGATATTCCCAAAACACTCAAACATGGATGGAAGATGACTAACTCAGAAATTCTGTCATATTTTCGAAAATTGGAGAACGATCTCGGTATCTGGTACAAAGACCCATTTGATTATCGTCGAAATTCTTTCGCTCATGGAGTTTGCTGCTTCAGAAAGAGGACGAAGCTTTTTGAGAGCATGAAAAGTTGCAACACTTGGAATATGATGCATTAAAACTTGTGGTGGTCGATAGAACGCTGGTAATTGGAGGATATGATGTGTTTATTAAGGAGCGATTGAGTTTGGCTAGCAAACTTAGAGAATTTGGATATAGTGACTGTGACTACATTCGACATTGAGAGAATTTAGTGACTGTTTGGAATTGTTTGATTTTGGTTTCGGTGCTATTCACATGGTTGGATTGCTGACGGACAGGTCATGCTGGTAAATTCGTGTTATTCAAGCAGATTGAGTTCCATGGAGTTGTTGGTTGAAGAAGATGAAGAGCCGGTTTCAGATAGTTACCTCGAGATCGTCGCTCGTGAGAAGACGACGCTTCACGTCGACAGTCTTGCGCCGGCGCTGCTGAGTATTTGGCCTTGGTGGGAGAAGTAGAATGTTGGAGCGGACGGTCTCGAACTGTGAGCCAGGCGGCGTCCGGCATATGTTTGGGCACACCATTATTTCGAAATTTGATTAGCCGCTCTCGCATGGAACATAGATTGACTGGCCAGATTCCAGCCTCCCTGAACCCCGAAATAATATTCTCGGGCGTGTCATGCAACCCTTTTCTCCAAGCGCTAGAGGCTAACGCCACTGCATCCTTTTTGCTGATGGAGGTCAAGTCCGTTTCAATCATGTAGCTGTAAATTGCGTCCTTGAGCGCTGCCTTGACTCCCTTAAAAACGGCAATATCCAGGGGCTGAAAAGATTGACTCGCATTTGGTGGTAGCTGTATCAAGATGATGCCTGAGTTGGCTGCCGCGTGATCGATTCTTTCGTCCATGTGACTACCTGCGCCGTCCAGAACAAGCATGAGGGGACGTTTTATCTCGGGTGGAATGTTGCTGGCAAAATGATCGATCCACCTGATCATTATTTCCGCTGTCATGAATCCCGCCTCTGTGGTGTGGTGATCTTGGCACCTGGGATGCCGCACGCATGCATCACGTCCCGGCTCAGACGCTTGCCTGGCACAATAAAAAGGGGAGGAACGAGAAACCCTGATGCTGAACCCGCAGCCACCATGGTCAGGTGGAAACTAGTTTCCACAGTACGCGCCCAAACATTTCTCGATCCCCTCAAAGCGATGACCTTCTTGGACTTGGCATTCTGGATAAACCCGGTCTCGTCCATGTTAAATATACGATCGGGTCCCAGACCGTAAAGAATGACGACACGGGCGCAGCGCCAGAAGAATGCAATCACAGCAAGTAATGAAATCTCGTTTCGTACGCGCTTGACATGTTGTGCGTTTCTTGTCGTAAGAATACGATAGCGCTCTAGAAAACGCCCGCACCAGCCACGCCCAACGATTCCGGCCCCGCGGGTTCTTCCAAACATTGCCCTGTAAACTTCCTTGCCCTTAGAAATTAGCATGTCCTGTGTCACAGGGTAGCCATCCAGCTGCATGCCCAATGCCCACGCGAAAATATCGTCCTCAGCAGCTTTGCCGAGGATTGGCGCTGGGCCGGGTCTCTTCTCCGAGATATCAGCCGCCAACATTCGGATCTTTGGACGCAGCGTGGTCTCAGGGATGCTGCTGTTTTCAAGGATGCGGGGGATTCCGACCCCGGACGCATGTGCATCGAGCGCTCCCTCATGTCTTCTTCAGTCCAGAGTTTGCAGCGCTTCACCATATTTGTAGGGCCTCAAGCTTTCTTTCTAATTTGGTTTCCTATATATGAGTCACCGCAGGGTGCCATAAACTGCTGTTTTTAAAATCCCACCAGTATTTTGGATATCTTGTCTCTCATTGGTTATCGAGAGTTTTTCCACCAAAAACTGATGAATTACGTTACATGATTTCTTCTTTGATTCGATTAATATATGCTCCCGAGATATTTTTGATCTAAAACAGCTGAGATATAGAAAATTTACTTAAGAAAATAATCCCTTCCGTTACGTTAATATGGTTTTCGTCCCGGGGTTCTATTTCTATTCAGAGAGGGCTACAATGTGACATTTCAGTTCAAGAGAAGACATTTTGATTGCCTGATTATTTGTAGATGGATATTACATGTATTATGTGCATCAAAGGCATCATGCACATAGCTTAGTCTGTACATAGTCTTCTCGGAGGCATTCAATAGGTGACCAACTTTAAAACTCCATATTTTCACATATAAGTTGAGCTCAGCAGAAATTCTGTGTACGATTCCGTGGTTGATCCAAATTGACATCTGATCGGTGTCACAGTCCCTAGGCTCCTCTTGAAACTCTTCCAAACACACTTGTAGATGAATCCCACGTGCTCTCGAAGCGAACTTTGTCTTTTTATACTCTGCTAATTGCTCGAATTTGAGCAATCGTTTTCCCCTACATAAATATCATGATGTGTCTTGCTCGGTCCTGTGTATGTTTCGATGCACAAGTATACAACACTGTACTACTTAATGTATTCAACCTTTTGGCATGTATCGGTAGACATATGCTTTTCAGTAACACGATGAAACAAAATATGTAATTATCGAGGAGGAAACGTGGAATGGAATCGCGGAAAGTTCGCAGCGACAAACACCTAAGCGTAATACCCAGATGTATAATGTTCTGTCTTCGATTTAAATGCCAGACGTTTGATTCTCGACTGTCGCTTCGGTCTCGTCTCCCGCCGATAGGCTGCTCGTCACACTTAGCTTAAAATTAGTCATGGACGGTGGTGAGTTTAAGTTCAACATGTATATTACGTTTCTTCGCTTGGTAAATTAAGTTAAAGAAACGTCACATTCGTTTGTCAGCCAATTATATCATAGCCACATTAGTTTATGCGAAATTTACATTCTGTCTGGCGGCTATTTGCCATGTGCCGGGACTGTCTTAACTATGCCCTTCTCGACAGTGCGGTCTCCTAAGACGTGGCAAATGAGTCAATGTTGGTTAATTAAAAAGAAATAAGACTACTGGTATTTATAGAAAATAGGGATTATCGATACGACTTTACATAACACCGCATCTTTCATCGAAACTTGTTTTAGGGGCAACGCTTGCGATAAAGTGCAGGTCTTTCAAACGTAGTTGCAGGTGCACCGTGCACCCTGAGATGGACGGATGCAATAGCACTAACGAAGAAAGAGCGCGTGGAGCTAACAAAGATCGTGGAGACAAAATGTTGGTCTTCAATGTTCCCTATACTGTAGTAAGTACAGCAGTAGCCTTAACGTGCATCTTGATGACCTCCTTTCAAAAATGCACTAGTAGAGTCTTTTCTGCGCGCAACAATGTGTAAATAGAGTAGGTACATACATGTAACGCACACTTTTTTGGCCTCGTTTCAACACGCATTTTGGAGCAATGCTCTCTACATCGAGAGTGCAGTGTAAGTAGAATATACGTGTTTCTGTGGTATATTTTTAAGAGATCTATCTAGTTTTTGGCATTATACAATACTATTAATTCACCGACTTGCAATCGATACCCTTAAAACTACTACCGACGTACCTATCGATTCAATAAACGGGAAACATGAAGCTCGTATTGTTGCTACTAAGATTTAAAATGAAAGACTTCAGCATGCAGTGAGGTGTAGTGTGCATGCTCGTATCTACCAAAGATACCCTCGCAAGAAAATGTCAGCTGTGCAAAATAAAGTGTATTTTTTCTTTCACCACCATCCAACGACTTCACAGATTTTGCATGGGACTAAAATAGTGTCCTGTCAAGATGATGGTGTTGCACTGCCGCAACAATAACATGAATAACAAGAATATATTAATTCCATACATAATTTACTACTAACGTTATTACCGTAAAATGCATGTCAAAGGCGGTACCTTTTTTTCCACTGACCTCGGTTGGTGCAGTGGTTAAGGCCCTGCCCCCGGGACCGGGAGATTGCGGGTTCGAGTACCACTAGGGACGAAAATCCAAAGTCGAGCCAACCTGGTTGGGTTGTAAATGAATTCAACTTATGTTTCCTCGGTTCTACAAAACCCTGTCAAAATTGCTGGGGTCGCCTATCACAGTGGGCCACCCAAAATTATGTGCAAAATACCAAACTTATGTGTAAAACACTAACCTTTTGTATGCGTGAAGTGGGGTTCGAAAGTGTGTACCAAGTTAATCCACACACCGACCTCGGTTGGTGCAGTGGTTAAGGGCCGTTCTTATAAAATGTCCCGGGATCCCGGGACCAAATGGACGACAACGATTGGCCTAGAAAGCGCGGGTTAGGTCACGTCGGGACGGCATCGGTCCCACCATCTGGCTTGGTCCCACGTTTTTTTTTGGGACGTTGGGACTGGGACGGCCACAACAGAAAATATGCCGTGTTTGTGAAGATGCTCCAAGGCAAAAATCATTTCGGCCAGGTAAAAGCGAGCTGCGTCATAACTAAAAGAAAACAACCGTCAATAGCTATCCCAAAATCAATCAGAGTTGAATTGATGGCGTCAGCGTTTTCTGTCGGGTCTAGTAAGAAAGAAAATACCAAGAATGATAACGCCAAAACGGATAACAACGAGTGTGAGAGCGAGAACGAAGTGGAAAACGAAGACACTCGAAGCTAATCGAAGCCAAACCAAAAAAGGCGACGCCCACGAAGAAGTCCAAGAAGAAGCAAAAGGTGCGTCCTCGTCAATTTTTCATATGGCTTCGTTGAGTGTTCTCGTTGTACTTTTTTGTAACAGAACTGAAAGAAATATAACCGACAGTAGTAGCTACTTGAATGGTCTGCCCGCCAGCGCGCTTTGACGATTAATGCACAAACGCGTACAGATTGGTTTTGAACTGTCTGCGCATTTTGCGCGTAGTAGCTGTGCCCGTCGCAACATCTCCAGGTGATAAAAAGCGGATGAGCTCTGCTAATGCTGCAACTAATCGTTGCTTCCTCGTAACGTCCAGGCTTTCTTGCTCTTGACGCATCTCATCAATCAGCGCTGAGTAGCGCGCTTTATCAATCAAAATGATTGAAAAAAAGTGTACTAGCGCATGCATTATGATTGGATCGAAGTCTTCAAATAATACCATGCGAAAAATAATGTGCAGAAATACCATAAAGATCTCTGGATGCTGTTGGCGATGAACGTCAAGACCAGGTTTTTGACATCTGGAAAGCTCACTTGATAACGACACCAACTTCTCCGCGTAAACTTCTACCATATATGACACCAAGGTAAAGTACTGCTTACTCAAGCTTGGATACGCTAAGAACTGGTTGGTCATAAGCGGAATCAGTTGACTTAATCCAGAAAGACGATGTCAGCCACAACACTCGAAGCGCGGCTAGCGTCCGCTAGTTCTTTCTCCGCTATCACGTCTTCCGAAAAGTTGATAAAGTCTTTTGACACGTGATGCGATAGCAGAGTCAATAGCGCCAACATATCGACGTAATTTTCCTTTTCAGCGTCCCCCAAAATGCTCTTTTTACACAAATTATATCGGCAGTAAGTCCGGATGAGGCCGACACTTGCTGTGTACACTTGCAGAGCGTCGTGTAGGGAAAGATAGCCCATGCGCTTCCACCATCACGCAAAAAAAATGTCAAGATAAGGTTTGCAATTTGTGAAAAATCTGAAATATCTTAAAATAATAGGAAGAGCTGGCAAGCAGAACGCTGAGATAGAGAGGAATGACCGTTTGGTTCGGCGGAGCGCGCAATGCTGGAATACATTTCGAGAAGTAGCTTCAGTTCTTCTTGCACGCGTACATCGTTATAAAGGACTATGTCAGTTCGAACTTAATGTGAAAAAATCAGATCAAAATTTGTTTCTTATTTTCGGGACTTGGGACTGTCCCGGAGTCCCCTCCCGGGACATTTTGTAAGAACGGCCCTAAGGCCCTGCCCCCGGGACCGGGGGATTGCGGGTTCGAGTCCCACTAGGGACGAAAATCCAAAGTCGAACCAACTTGGTTGGATTCTAAAGTATAATAGTGGTTCTCACGGTTCGAAAGTAGGTACTTTGTAGGTAGGCAAAACTAGCCTATCAGCGCGTATCTACGACTTTCCAACCGTGAGAACCCTTTGCATTCAGCAAAGTGCGCACATACTCGATTTAAGCCAATGATGTCGTATTTTGTGTGGATCATGACTCGGTACAGTTATCATCTATCTTTAACTAAGTCCAATTGGGTGCTTCCAGGCAAAAATCAGCCAATCAAAATACCTACGACTGCTCGTTTTTGCCTTCAGCGAGAATCGCTGAAGGCAAACGTGTGAAAAAAAGGGTTTTGTAGGCTAACCGAAGGTATGCTCTGATTGGTCAGTTTTGCCTACAAAGTACCTACCGTCGAACCGTGAGAACCACTTATGAGACGCATTCAACCTAGTTAATCCACACGTAGAAGTACTGTCTGACCAGAGGCTAACATAGGTTACCTCCGCTTGTCTCGATATGCGAGGACGCGCAATCGTCTGGATCAGGATGACTCGAACCTAATTTCGAATCACTACGATTATTCCTAAAATAAGTTAAGGTAATATAGCTTTTACGATTTGCTTTAAAGCTGATGTGTAAAGTTTTAGCTCTTAAGGCCCCGCCTATGAGTGGCAGTCGCCTACATGCATTTTAGGGTATTGGGAGATGACCCCCCGTACCATACAGCAGGTACAATGAACCATAATGAATTTATGTGCGCACAAAGTAGAACAACTAGCGAAGCTGTTCTGCTTTGTGCGCACGCCACATTCACATAATTCATTATGGTTCATTGTAGCTGGAGTTTGGTTGAATGCGTCTCATTATATTTACAATCCAACCAAGTTGGTTCGACTTTGGATTTTCGTCCCTAGTGGGACTCGAACCCGCAATCTCCCGGTCCCGGAGGCAGGGCCTT
>MIQA02004738.1:0-17874 GCA_001887855.2 Sclerospora graminicola | reverse complement strand
AAGTAGATGGGATGCCGCCGCGAAACAAGCTTGACGTTCTACAAAAGATGCTGAGTGTTGCGGAACAACCAACGTATGGAAGACTACATCAACGACATGGTGAAGCTTGCCGTGGAACTAGAGAAAGCTGGTGGCCCAATATCGGATGAAACGTTTGGCGAGATACTACAAGAGCGGCGAGTGTGTATCCTGAATTGGGTAACGAGTACTCAAGAATGAAGGCGCTTAATCCTGGCGCAGAATTAACGCTAGCTCAAGTAAGAAATGGACTATTTCAAGCAGAAACGATGCACGACTATACTGGCCAACGACGTGATGGAGCGCGCGGGGTCGCACTACAAGTAAACAATGTCGAGGCACGCAGGGTGGGCCATGGACCAAGCATGAGAAGTACAAGTACTCATCGAAATCTTGAGGAAGTGATAAGTCGAAGCTACTGCCGCGTATGCAATGAACGCGGACACTGGGCACACGACTGCACTAATGGAAGACGTGTTGAAGCGCAAGGACAAAGAGGGCGCTCACGTTATAGAAGCAGAACTATAAGTCTAAGCCGTGGAATTAACCACAGAGGTGGTCGTGGCAATGGTCGTCAAAGAAATGAAGGTCGTGGCAACAACCATTCAAGATATGAAGCACGTGCCAATAGCCGTCCAAGACATGAAGGACGAGGTAACAGCCAGCCAAACCATGGAAGACAATAAGACTTTGTACTCATGGTTACGACCGACGTGGAGGAAACACCAAAAGACATCATCGAGTGGAAGCTAGACTGTGGAAGCCAAGTACATCTATGTGGCGTACGCGATTGTTTTACGCACCTTCAAGAGGTTGAAGGAAGACAGCTAGTGAATGGACGGTTCGCATGTCACCGTAAAAGAGAAAGGAAGCGTGGTGATCATGATGCAAGATGGCAATACATGGAAACGCTGTATTTTGCATAATGTATGGTATGTGGCCAGGGGCACGAGTCAACTTGATATCGCTGGACCTAATGCAAGAGCGAGGCTTTCGAATGCTAATCTCGCGCAACCAGAAGGTATGCTGCTTGAAGAGAGAATGGAGGAGGGACTCCGTGGCATTCAAGATAAGATTCATGAAGATGGTGGGTATCTACCGCATGTTCTCCCCTCATCCTGCCTGTATACCAATGGGAACGTATGGCGTTACGGCAACCATTGAAGAAACTAAGAGTGCAAGCAAGAAAGCAAGGAAGGCAGAGGCTAACATGGAGACGTGGCATCGTCGTTACAACCATGTGGGGATGGAGCTACTTCGTAAGATGGAAAAAGATAACTTGGTGCAAGGCATTAAGATCAATAAGGAGTTGAACCACTATGCTTGTGTTCCGTGTGAAGTGTCGAAAACAAGACAAATGCATTATCCATCCAAAAACTAAGAAAGCCGAAAGACCACTGCAACGGCTACACATGGATGTGGATACAATTGAAGAGAAGAGTGCAATATGTGGAAGCAGATATTTCCTACTTATTGTGGATGAATACTCACGTTACAAGTGGACGTTCCTACTCGACAAGAAGTCAAGTGCAGTAAACAACATCAAGAAGCTAGTTACAAGGTTGAACACAGAGTTCAAACACAAGAGAAGAGTTGTACAAGAACTGTTTGTTGATCAACGAACAGAGCTGATTAATTCGGATCTACAAGAGTATTGCTGTCAAAGAGGGATCAAGACACAGACCACAAACGGATACAGCCCACAAGAAAATGGTGTGGCAGAGCGATGGAATGGTGTCATCGTAATGACGATTAGGACTCTTCTAGAAGCTACACAACTTCCCTATACCCTATGGGGTGAGTGCCTACTACCTGTAGTGGATACATGGAATGTCACAGTATCGAAGACAATTGGAGATCACACACCACATGAGCTATTGTATGAAGAACGCCCAGATGTATCACATCTAAGGACCTGGGGCTGCGTGGTGTTCGTCTACATACCGGATGGAAGACGAAAACAAAAAGAGAAGCTGAGAACCAGGACAAGGACAGGGATCCTGCTGAGATACTCATCAAGTACAAAAGGGTACAAGTTCATGGATATCAGAACGGGTGCTGTTGGAACAGCAAGGCAAGACAACATACGATTCAAAGAAGACTATACAATACAGTCGAAGTACATGGAGATACTTCTTGACAATGCCTATGGTGATGAAGCTAGACAGCTGCCATCTGAACCTCCGTTCGTAAAAATGCGGAAAGACATGAGAAGTCTTGAGTTTGCCGAAGACAATCCAGTGGCAACAAGACAGGATACCAACCTAGAACCGGTTGAAGTGTGTACATCGAAGGTCAGGGGGAGTTGGACTCCACAACGAAGCATGTACAAGACATACGACCTACAAGGAAAAGGAGGCCTAACTCGAAGTACAAGGACTATGTTCAAGTGTATCATGTGATATCCAAGAAGGCAAGGAAGCAGAAGCTAGCGCAGGGCGCATATGAGGGCTACGTGACACAGCCAAAAGACAAGCTTCTTGCAGATGAGATCAAGGTACCACAGACCTACAAGCAGGCTATTGCTGATGAGCAGTACGCAGACTATTGGTTAGCTGCTATGCATGAAGAGCATCATTGAAGAAACATGATGTATGGATATTAGTACCGCGAAGGACGAAGTGCAAGGACCACAATGTTATCACAAATCGATGGGTGTATGCACTTAAGAAGGACGGTCAAGGCTACGTGAAACGGTTTAAAGCACGGCTAGTGATGCATGGATTCAAGCAAGTCTACGGCATAAATTATTACGAGACATATGCACCAGTGATCCGATTTGACACTATTCTAGCGGTACTATACTTTGCGCTACAGAGAAGATGGGTGGTACTACAATATGATGTGAAGACAGCCTTCTTACATGGAGACTTACAGGAAGAAGTTCTCATGGAACAGCCGAGCGGCTTTGAAGACAACAAACAAGACTAAGTGTGCAAGTTAGTCAAGCCTCTCTATGGACTAAAGCAGGCTCCTAACGTATGGAATTGCAAGCTACATGATCGACTACGACGTCTACACTTTGTTCAAGTCGAGTGCGACTGGGGCCTTTACGCCCGATTCCAAGAGGGGGAAATTGATATGCTGCTCACTGTATACGTGGATGATCTATTGCTCATGGGAAATGAAGCTGATTGTGATCAAGTAAGGACACAACTCAAGGAAGTGTTTGAACTGGTAGAGCTTGGACCAGTCAAGTATCTATTGGGTGTCGAGGTGACGATAGACCGACATGCCAAGACCATATTCTTCATTCAAGAAGCATACGTTGTGGAAATATTAAAGCGGTTCCATCTGGCGACGTGTAACCCAGCACCAACACCTGAAGCGGCGACGTATACTAATAAGGAAGATACTCGTGAACAGCCATACCGAGAGGCAGTTGGAGCACTGCAGTACTTGGTATCGGGCTCATGGCCGGACATTGCGCATGCTGTGAGGAGGTTGGGGCAATATTTAAGCAACCATACGGCAGAACATTATGCACAAGCGAAACGAGTGTTCAGATACCTACAAGGAACCAAGGACTTTGGATTGCTGATGGTGATACGACAAGGACCTGTAGAAGCAGTTGAATTAACTGTCTACACGGATGCAGACTATGCTAACGATAATGAAGATCGAAGAAGCATCAGCGGCTACGTAACAATGGTGGATGGAGCTGTGATTGGCTATGGATCACGCAAACAAGGAATCAATGCACTAAGCACCATGGAAGCTGAATACTATGCGTTGCATGAAGGTGTAAGGGACTTGCAGTGGGTACACAAGTTATGCAAGGAGTTAAAGGTCAAGACACAAACACCGAAGATATATTGCGACAACATGGCAGCCATATATCTTACGAAGAAGCCTGGTAAACATCATCACGTCGAGCACATTGAGAACAAGTATCATTACGTTAGGACATTGATACAAGAAGAAGGGCTTAAGACGGAACATGTGCCGACAAACAATCAAGTGGCAGATATAATGAACAAGGCACTAGAGCGCGTAAAGTTGACGCGTTTCCGAACGATGCCACGCAGGGCGAAGGCAGACGACCAGTTTCAAGACAATCTACTTGAACCAATTACCGCAAAATACGGATAGATGCCACATGCGGAAAGATGCAACACTAGTCACTTTACTATTGAACATTAATAGCCAATTAAGGTTTCGCAATCGATTCTTTTAATTCCGATGAGGCTGTTGACTAGGAAAGAAAACTGCGAAATTTACAAAACACGATTGTTACACACGAAAGTTTCTGAAAAATTGATGCTTTAGGATCTGAACTACTTTTACTTCAGACAGCAGATGGAGCAGTCCATTACATAGAAGCACTAGAAGCGAATCTCGCCGAGTTTGATACACGTCTCGGCCTACACTTCGTGAATGCTTCGAGATGTTTCATGAGCGACAGCATCCGCAAGACAAAGGACGCAGCTGGAGATCTCCGTCATGTGGCCCACCAAATTGCAAAATGCAAATTTCTGTCTAACTTCGAAATTGCGACAGCGCGCAACAAGATGAATGCAGCGTCTGACGCCATGGACGGTTTGAAAAAGACTGCTCGCGCGTACGACGCGTTGAATGGAAAATCTAACGGCATCACTCGCATCATCGACAGTGTGCTCGCTACACAATACGATAAGAAGAAAAATGATAATCAGAATAGCAGCATGCTAAGAAGGCTAATACGGTGGAAATAGTGGTCAAGCTGACATTACACAACACTTTCAGCGGCTTTTCGGCCTTAAAGCATCAGATCTCAACTGCCGAAAAATCCCTTTCACTATCAGTTGTACAACGCGCGAAACAAGTGGTCGAGGATGTTGCTGTTAAGATAAAGGGCGACTTCAACTCTCCTTGAAGCCTAAGCGTGTAAGTTTAATAATTGCTTTAGCCTAGTATGGTTGTATAACATTTTTCTACAGATACTATATCAACTGGAGGAGTGACATACAACTTGAACAACACTCCTCCAACGCCTACACAAAACCAATTGAAATGTATAGTTGGGAAAAAGAGATAAATGAATGTTCTATCCTCAATGTACCTCGCTTTAAGATGTTTTTTATCAGCCACCTTGTTTCTGACGTATTGAGTAGCGAGGTTAATTGAAAAAAATCTACTGTTCCACACTCATCAGTGTGAAGTGTTTATTAATTCGACCAATCAATTGTTTGACCAAAAGAGTCTCAAGTTCCTATCTCAAATCGATCAGTTGATCCAAGAAACAATTACTGCTCCTTTTCCTTCTTCTTGCGGCTGTTCGCTCGCTTGACTTTGGCCTTTTCTGCTTTTTCCACTTTAGTTTTCTCCGTCTCTGCTGCAGCAGCAGCTTCAACGCTGACATCCGACGGCTCTTGCAACGCGATGCGACCCGTGGCTTCTAGACTTTCGCGGCATTTTGCAATCCATGCAACCAGCTCTTCCAAAGCGACTTCAGAATAGTAAAATAGTACAAACAATAAACGTTAGAATCAATCGACTCATGCAATAAACTTCATCGCAAGCTCCGTACTTTTGCCGTCGTTGTCTTCATCGATGTGAGAAATGACCCATTCCACGTCCTCTTGGGTGTTGGTTTTGCGCAAAATTGTCAACCGCATCACGCAGCTCCTCAGCTGACAAAACACCATCGCTATCACGATCAAGAATGTATAGACGGTCACCAATGTGACGGTCCACCTCCTCAATTTCAACTTCTAAGTTGGACAGCATGGACTCGAGCTTCTTCATCATACGACCAGTACTCTTGTTCTCCGCCGCTTCTGCACCAATACGGCCCGCAGCCTACAGACCCTCCATATCCATGTCGTACTTCGTTTGCTTCAGCTGGCTCACGGTTTGCCGTTCCTTCTCAACCAGCGACTTGAACGCAAGGGACTCGAGAGCGCTTAGTTCTTCTAAACTCACGATATTTTCAATCGACTTTGGCACCACAGGGGTCTCCTCATCAACCTTTGTCGCGCTCCATACAAGCCATTTGCAATTCTTCCTTGTCTAGCGAGTCGAGACCTTCCCAAATAATGTCCTGATCATCTTTTTTCAACTGACGTATGCGATTTCGTAGCTGGAACCGTAAGAGGTTGTCATTTCCGTATGGTTGCACACACATAAATCGGCACATCCCCACAAGCTGCGGTCTCAAAATATTGTCCAGCATCAATTCATCATTAAAGATCTTCGCCATATTGAGTGTTTCTTCCGAAGTCAACGGTTCCCCACGCTGAGCCCGCTCGATAAAGTTCATGACCTCACTTGCTGTAGCCTTGCGCTCCTCGGACACACCTTCCGTATCACGCGTATCTTGCATGATTTCTTTTACCGTATCTTGCAGAAATTCCGCCAGTGCCGCACGCAATTGGAGCTGACGCTTCATATCTTCTTCACGCTGAAACGAGTCTTTATACGTGCTCGGTAGCATATTGGGAAACACTTTGAGCGCCACAGGTAGCAACAATTCCATGAAAGGGACCATGATAAAGAACGCAAAAGGTACCAGACGGAGCAAATCTGCTACCGTACGCTGTAGCTGCTTTCGCTCACGACGAGAGAGTGCATTAGTCGGCGTAAAATACGCATCGACGTCGAAACGTCTGCATACAAGAGCTTCGTACCGAGCCAATAATGGTCCAGCTCATGTTTTACCTTGCCTTTTATTTTTACTAGCCACTCTTTCACTGCTGTTGGATCCGTAAGGTGCACCTGAAGCGCGTGAGCCACGGCTTTAAGCCCTTGCATCGTAAGTTGTGGCGTGCGCTTGATCAGCGTCACGACACGCTCTGGCATCTTTGGAAGTTCATTTTCCACATCTTGTACACGAATCATGCGGCGTTGGCCGCCTTTTTCCAGGGCTGACTCGAGCTTTTCTTCCTGGACGCGGATCTTGCCACGTCGGCGGCGAGCAGCAGCAATTTTCTTCTTCTGAGCAGCCGTTTGAATGGGTGTAAGATTCGAGTTTGTTGACAGTGTCGATGGCTTGGTGGGCAGTGCGGCAAACCCACGCGTTTGAGTTGGGTACAGCAGTGGCGAGTACTGCGAGAGTATCAACTGTGACGTTGAGGGTCGAAGGACAAAGTGACTGGAAAAGATGAAACACAGTCAATTTGAACTGTAATATAGCCGGTTCAAAGCTAGAAAAATACCCTGTTTTGAGATTTGATAATATTGTAAACATCTTTTCATAAATGTTTTTTATCTCTTTGACCAATCAGAACGATGCGGAAAGATACAACACCCCACATTTTTTGTATGGAGGTTCTATATTTTGGTGTTGCATCTATCCGTATTTTGCGGTAAAGGAGGAGCAACTACAGACTTACGTGCATGGCGCGTTCAAGTGACGGGCAGAGGCAGGGACCCAGGCACCGTCCTCTGGGTAGGACTCAGAGCTGTGAAGCACAAACCTTACGACATGTGATCCCTTCCAGTCACCAGGTCGAGGGGGAGTGTCAGATATCCGGATACCGGATAAGCGACCAAGTTGCAGGAAGGTTACAAACCTAAAGGAAGTCACCCAAGACGTAGGGCGTCTACCGCAGGGCGGTTATGGAGCTGCGACGCAGGGCGTCAACCGCAGGGCGGTTAATATAAAGGAAAGGAAAGACACCCAAGACGCAGGGCGTCTACCGCAGGGCGGTTGCATATATAATGGGTTGCAGGGCACCCAGACGCAGGGCGTCTACCACAGGGCGGTTATTATGAATACAATGATGCAGGGCATCCAGACGCAGGGCGTCTACCGCAGGGCGGTTACATATACAATGAGATGCAGAGCACCCAGACGCAGGGCGTCTACCGCAGGGCACTTATGAAGTTAAAGGCAACTTCAACTTCAACATATATTTAGATATTCGTATATTATATTCATGTTTAACTAATATAAAGTAGGGCGTGCAAGGTGAAGTGTCAGTTGACATTCTCACAGGTGAAGCGCAGGGCGCTACACACCTCACCTTGAGTCCCCGGGGCCATTCAGGCACCGACCGTAACGGGGTTAACACTTTCACTGTCCTACAGAATAGACTGTAGAAGTGCATAGTAATAGCAGGTAACTCTGCTTTACTATTAGTAGTACTATTACTAATACTACTTAAGTACTATTAGGTACTTACACATTGAAGTCACTAAAGTGACATGGATACAACGAGTGACAAAACCGAACACCAGGGATTCTTCGCCCACCTCGTCGACTCAATCGACTTTGCCCTCAGGGCACCAATGGTTGGAGCAATTGACATGCTCGAGAAGGAATCGCGCGAGAATTTGCTTGAAGCCTTCGACTTATACGCCTTGTCCATGGCTGCTACGGCTGCCTAAACGCAGTTCACTGTCAATACACGTGCTTTGTCACCATTCACAATCACTTACTGCCATTGACTTTTGGGTTTTGAGCAAGGGTAACCAAGTGCTCGACCATCTCCGGTGTCAATGCCGCCCGCTTGTTCGTAACAATGTTCACGCCAGTTGAGAAAGTGCGCTCCGACGGCACCGACGTTGCAACGCAACCAAGCCATTTCTGGGCGCCCTCGCTTATTATTGGATAAAGAGGAGCCACCAGATCAGGGGCGGTAGCTCTGGCTTCTTCAGCTTTGCCATTGGAAGGTAGTTGTGGACTTCAGCTGTACTTGCTGCGAGATGATCTTGAGTAGCGGTTTCCTAGGGTCTCCAAGCGGATGTGAAGTTTGTGTCGTGCTATTGAGAAAGCCGTCAAACTGCTCAATTACCGACGACGCTTGGGGCGGTGGGGAGAAGAATCCTTGGCGTGAGGGACCACAAAGTTGCGATGACGGCAAAGGATTCTTTGCACGCCGCTCTATCTCATCAGCCTCTTCAATATGTACCCTTCCGTCGACAAGGTAGTCACGAGCTTGATCCAATTTGTCTTGACGGGGATACTTCATGTCGGTAACTTGATGATTGAGCAAATAAAAGCTCAGTCCATTCGTTAAGATTAAGAAGCACCTCACGCACACTTTGCATGTCGCCAACGCGTCGTGCATACGCCTCGCCCTCCACCTTGACGAAATCAACGTCAAAGTTACCCTCACGCTCAAGATACTTTTTATTCATGATGGGTTCCCACGTTGCCTGGCAAACGTTTTTACCCAGCCAATGAATCTTGTACTCATCATTGCCATGACGAATATGGTGTCCGATGACTGCTTGTACTAACTGTCCTTCCGTACCGTCGGCGAGGAGTACCTTGGTGGCTTTCTGCTGGCGTTTGTCATCCTTACGATAGAGCTTGAGTAGCGACGTGCGAAAACCGGGATGAATACGAAGATCCTTTGACATGGCAGTTTCATACGAATCTTGATGGACCTTCTTCACGACGGGGTAGAGTCCGACAAACCTTGGTTTCAGTTGAGTTTTCGGGCCTACCCGTCGTGAAGGAAGCCATCAAATCTAGAAATGCCAATCAAAGGATTTTCCTTTCGATGCAAAGCCTTTGTGGCGATATCAGATTCTTGCCGTGAAAGCACGAGTTACCGACTTCAAATTCTTTGTCTTGCGTTTCTTTTATAGATCATACTTTCTGTGCTTCTCATGCATTTTGTGCCTTTTCAAAAAGCTCTTGCTAAATGAGAAACTCGACTGCTTGTCAGTTTTTGATCTCCGTTCACCTTCTCCACCTGACAAACGTACATACCAGATCAGCTTCAAATTGACATTCCAATGATAATGCACTCTACTATTTATACGCAAATTTTGCCAAATGCAGAAACTCATCCCAGTCATTCTGGTCGGGATTCACAACACCTCGGAGATAATCTTCGACAAAGCGATTCATACGCTCGGTCTGTCCTTCTGTTTGGGGCCGAAACGCAGACGAGAGGTTGTACTGGGTCTTCAGGATCGATGTCACTGAAGTTTAAAATTTTGACGTGAATTTTGAGTCACCGTCGGAAACAATAGTATTTGGCAGACCATAATCTTTCATATAATTCTTCAAAAAGATCTGTGGTATCTTCCGCTGATGCAGTCGTCTTAGTTACGATGAACTTTGGCCCGTTTCGTCAGACGATCGACAATTACCATGATAGCATCATTTCCTTCCTTGGTTTTCTGTAACGATACCAGAAAATACATGGAAATTTTTACCCATCTTCCCGATGGAATATTTAAAAGGATTGAGTAGACCTGGTGGCTTCATCTCTCTAGCCTTTTTTCGTTGACACATCTCACACGTGTTGACGTAAGGCTGAATGTAATTCGACATACGCGGCCAGTAGTATTTATCTGGACGGCGATGTACGTCTTGTAGTAGCCATGATGACCAGTGGTCAGTGGTTCTCAAAGATCACACGAGGTTAATAAATATTCATCGTCTGGAATCACAAGTCTTGGCTCTTCATCTTCCAAGGTCTGATAATATAGGGAAGACCATCGATGACAGAGTGCTTCGACATTTCTATATCTTCTTCCATCTTACTCATGATGTCACATGTACGTTGATCCGACTTAGTCTTTTGGTCGTCTCTTCGACCGAAACGGGACTAATCTCAATAGTTGCCACGATTTTGCGGCTTGCTGCAGTCTTCGAGAGATCTTGGAAGATGACTTGAGCAGCTTTGTGCTCCAATTTGGGGTTCCGTGAACAGGCATCTGCTACATCATTTGTGTGACCTGGAATCCACTTAAACTGTGGTTGAAACTCAGCGAGTTCATTGAACCAACGTTCAACACGTCTGTTCGTCGTCTTTTGCGTCAATATTGTCTCGATGCTCTTGCGATCCGTTTTCATAACAAATGGACGATCGACCAAATAGACACGCCACACTTTCAGTGCGTGCATGATTCCAAGAAGTTCTTGTTCGCGAACAGGGTAGTTCAGCTCAGCCGACTTCACATTTCCACCAGAATAGGCAATGCGGAACTCCATCTCTCCCTCCTTTGAAAGAAAGTTGGATACATCCATTCTGATGCCAAAATGTTTTGCGAAGTCGGTAGCTTTAGTAGTGGTGGAGACGACAAGTGAAGCTTGAGTTGCTCAAAGCAAGCAAGTTGATGATCCGTTAGCTGTATTACCTCCTTAGACTTCTTTCCCTTGATGCTTTCATGAAGCGGGCCAGCGAATTCCGAGCAGAAACGAGAAACATACACTGTTGTACCAAGAAAACTCTCCATATGCTTCTTCGTCTTTGGGACAGGCCATTCTTTGACTATTTTGACCTTGTCGGGATCCATACGGACACCATTGTGACCGACAAAATCTCCGAGACATGGGACCTCCGGAACGCAGAACTAACACTTCGAAAGTTTGATGTACAACACTTGATCTTCACATCGTTGGAGTACGCCTCGAGATGTTCGTTGATGTCCTTGCTTCTTGTAAACACGTTTACGTCAGCAAAGTAGTTGCGCATACAATCACACATATCGCTGGACACGCGTTGAAGTAGGCGGTTAAATGTGCCAGTTATCATTGTTTTTTGGAAAAATTTCATGCCCAATTAGAAGATTCTTCAAACAGATGCTCTATATCCGGGACGACTAGTCGCGACGCATCTTTTCTGTCCATTAAACACCTCAAAAGAGTTCATTACATAACCCACAGACACCCGTGCCCCTTTTTCCAGCTCGCTCATAGGTGCCAGCATTTCCTCGTTTCCACTCAAATACGCAATAATCTGGTCACACCACGCATCTTTCCTCTGTGCCGTGGCTATTCTTTTGAAACGCTCCACCTGTGCTTCATTAGCGTTCTCTCAGTGATTTCATCGGTTGTCTTTCCGTTGTCATAGGAGTGATATCTTCATGTTCCGTGTTATAACAAACACTTGTTCCTTCTCTTTATCATCCACTAGATACTCATCCTCACCAACCTCTTCGTCTTCCTATCTCGTAACCTCGAATACGACGCATCATGGGTGCTTGTAAGTTGAGTTACATTCTATTGAATCGATAGGTTTAATGGCTCCGTTAATCTCATGCACGGTACCGTACAACAGCCCCGGGAGGGTAAGTCTTATTTCTTCTCCATTGACTCAATTCTCCCAGACAATAGAGACCCCATCAATACTCCCTTTTCTGCTCCCGTGTACCGTGTCTTTGAACACCTTACTAATGTACCGCAGTAGGTGCAGAATTCCATCGTGATCTCCACACTGCTGTTCCAAAAGCCAACATATTAGCGTATATTATAATCACAAGAGGCTTAATTCGTTGCAAATGCCTTAACAAAAGAGCTTCCACTAAGCGTTGCTCAACATCTCAAAAAATTTCTTTGCTTGAGATACCTAAACCCATCTTGTAGCATAAGATCCGTAAGTTCCTAAAGCGCCGCAGCAAATGTAGCGAAATTATTAATGACCCTGTGATAATCGATCAAGCTGCCTAAAATTGTTGTACCCCTTGCAACAGGACCGGTTAGGGAAATGCATTGATATCACCGACTCAAGGTTCCTGGGGGCTGCTGACATTCCTTGTCGTGATATTCTATGACCAAGAAACTCCACACTCCTCTTCCCGAAAGAACTCTTGGGAAGACTAATAGTGATTCTTTAATATTGAAATGACTTTAGGAGGCATTCCAACATTGCACATAATTCATCCCAATTGTTTGCACTAAACGTTACACCATCAACATATGATCTTCGCCCAATAACTGGTTTAACCGAAGAACGTTCTGCGACTCACAGGTGGAATACGTTCTCAGATAAGCATAGATCTGTACCCTCTTTTACTTCGCGCTCGTCTTTCTTCCGTTCGTCTTCATTCCCCATATCCATTCCTTGTCTCCTCCAACTCGGTGTCATCATAGCCCAATATAACGCATGACATGTCTTTTTGTTCGATGCGTCGAACCATTGTCCATAATGCATTATCAATCACCCGTTGGTATATTTGGGGAACATTTTTTAGACCTTGGGGCATTTTAAACCACTTCAAGTGTCCAAGTGGGCAGATAAATGCAGTAATCAACTCCGCCCAATATCCACTAACATTGCCCAATGAGCATAGCCACATGACACTTTCAAAGTCTATTAACGGCAAAGAGTATCCATTAATTTAGTCATTTGATTGATTGATAATCAATGCATAGTCGGTATCCGTTTTGATTTTCTTCAGCATTAACACAATAGCTGAGGCCCATGGAAATTGCGAGTATCGAATGAGCTTGGCATGCAACAACCCACGAATGTTGCCCATCGTATGTGATGAAACACGACGTGCATTTTGCGCTACAGGATTTGCCTCTTCAACATCCACATCGCATACAACATTTCTTGTCGGTGGAGGCAGAGCATTCCCAGAGCTTATGAATACATATTTATGTATCCCTCCGCAACATAGCTTCCACTTGCTGAATGGTTATCCCTGGCTCGCTTATGTCAGCGTCTTTCATGTCAGCCGGTATGATTGGACCTTACTCTATCTCTTGAATAAGAGCCACTTGCTCGGACATTGCTTCGGCAGACAGTTCCACTCCTTCATGCAATACACCCTCGAATCAATGAGACGATCCACTCGCTTTTGAAATGCACTATGATTTTCACCGGGAAGCACATCATCTATGCTCGAGCGCTGCGACACTCTTCCAATATCTCTTGGTCCTATTGCTTGGATTTCTCGCAGCCTCGAACCCTGTGGACCGTAGTAGTTACCCAAGGAAGGATGAGCTATCTGGAGCCCTCCAATGGACATTGTTGGTGGATGAATGGAAGGCTCATGTGGAGATTTGGGTGAATACTAGGGAGTCTGTGATCCCATTTGCGACTTTCATTCGCAGCCACCGGACCTATTTGATTCTTGAAAGCAGTCGTGAGTTTGCTTGTGTTAACAAGACGGTTCGGGTCGTGATTTAGTTGTTTCGTTCGCCGTATCAGTTGACGGAGCAAGTGATATCCCGTTGGAAGAAAATCGGGAAAGTGGATAATCTTAGACCCAAGGGTTAACTCGTGAGCCGGTTAGCGATTCTTGTCAGGAAACTGTTGGGATGTCCGATTGAGTGTAACCAGTACACCTGCAAGATTAATGGGTTTACTGGAATTGCTTTCAGCATCACGAAGCCAGGGTTTTATTTGGTGGCGACGGTGGATCCAATGCGTGAAGGTCAATGTTTTGTGGAGGAGTTGATGCCGGATCAGACGATGTTTTACTATGACGGAATGGCTCGTCGACCACTTGAAGACTACATTTATGCGCATCCTTACGATCGTGTTGAGCAGCTTCAAATGGGAGATGACTCCGGATTATCTATGACGTGGTGACGTATAAACCCGTGCCTAGTGTGAATTGGTGAGAATAGCGGAAAGTGCGGTCGGGATCGCGAGGGGAAAGGCAAAGCCCGCAGCGATAACTCGCGTGAAGTGGAGGCGGATTCTCTCAGCTTCGGCGGGTATGCATTGTAGAAAACGTAATTCCTAAATTACAGTCAGCCTGAGAGTCATACTGAAATTAGTTGAAGTATTCATAGCAGATATTAGGGGGCCGGTGAATGATAGCTTGTCACCAAAACTACCCGACAGCAAGCATCCATCGTTGGCAGAGCAGGCGAGACGCTCAGTGCCGGACGACCTCCAAGCGTTGAAGGTGAAGCTTGGACCGCGCGCGTACGAAAGTAACGTTGTGGAGGATACATTCATCAAACAGTCTTCCTTGGATCCACAAACAAGTTTACACGAAGCGCAAACGCACACATTGAAGACCCCGCTGCATGTCGTGTTTTCTACAAGGTGGTCGTCCCTGGCCCATCGAGTAGATTCCCTCAAAGCGTGGTTAGGATATCATCCCAGATATGACGCGCCGACCCGCAATCCCAGAAGAGGTGTTTCGCCGTCTCGATTGTACCGCAGCCACATATATGCATAAGACGTCATTGGTTTGATGCCGGTACTTAACGCGAAAGTTCAGTCCATTGTGGTAGAGCCGAATTTTGATGACCGAAAGAACTAGCAGCACGTCACTATCCAGGTGCCGCTCTCACTGCCAGATATCTTTCCAGACCAGTTCTTCGATGACTTCCAGGGGTATGGGAGGATCGTTTTCGATCGTGGGTAACTTGTGGAGCAAGTGGTAAGTTCATGATTGGTGTTCCTGATGAAGACGGTTGATCCAAAGAGCCACCCGTGAAGCGCCGCAAACTGATCAGAGGGAAGATGAGGTCCGAGCCAGGGACCATTCCTGCGATTGAGGCCACGCAAACGCGTGGCTTGAGAAGCGAGATGGCTGGCCAAACGTCAACGCTGAAAATTCGGCACAAGATTGAACCTCCAAACATATTTCCTTGGTTGGATATTCCCCAAAGTGGTCGATAAAATCTTGAAGCCGTAAGTTTCCTACTTCGTAGAAATGATGAGCGACAGTCGAATATATTGACCCCTCGCGTTGGCAAGGATCATGGCGCTAGACCAGTAATACATCTCCTGAACTGCCCATGAAAGTGCTGAAAGTGAGCTGTATTTCACCCTCAATCTGTTCCACTCGAGGAGAGGCTCAATCTAGAAACCTCCGATCATTTTTCTAGTACGATAGCGCGGTGAATAGGGGCGTACAGTGCCACACCCGATGCCTTGTCCGGCCAGCGTTATCGTGAAGATCGATAACGCTGGCCGAGGCGATGGTGGTCATCGGTAATCCCTATCAATTGTTCGCGTCTACACCTTGGATGAAGACAAGATGCATTGCTACAATTTGACTGATCGACTCTATAAACGGATATTCATCATCTTATATATCCCACTACTATGAAGTAGTGATTGGTCGGGTAAGTCTGATGCTGACCCGGATCCCGATATGGATGAGCGCAGTATACTTTCCGGCAGTTAGCCATTTGGGCTGTTCGGACCTTGATGAAATTTCCAAGATCGACCGCACCACGATGGTGCACGTGTCTGGATCTCTTCGTGACCCTTGAGCAATGGCGAACCAGCGAGGAATTTGATGAGTAGCTGTCACCGTAGCCATTGCATCGCGTAAGGAGCACAACTGAAGAGCGCGACTGAACGTCATGGTTTCCGGTAGTCCAAGTCCGGCTTGGAACGTAGGCAAGTATAATCATTCCACGCGCATCGGACCTTTAAAATTTACGTCAGCGGTGACAGGCTTCCTGAACAGAAACGATTTGCAAAAAAGTTAGACTTGCCCCGTAACATTTGGAGGAACGGGTGGGTGTAGCTACTGACCTATACCACAGAAGCGGGAGAACAATTGTCCTAATATTGACCGCACGGTTCTAGCTCGATACCTTCAAATCATTGCATCAATAAGCCGGGGAATTTGAGTGCTGGTCGGGAGATACGGACTCAGTTTGTGTCACATGTTCAACGCTACGCCACCGCAGCTGGCCTCACACCGAAAGTCCATAAAACCCATATTCCCCCTTTCCAATTCTTCCTCCTGAAATTCGCTGTTCTCTTGAACGCACAGGTTGGGATGTTTTCGTGACATACGAGAACGCGTATGTGAACGCGTATGTACAAGAGCGCGTATGTCACGACAACATCCCAACCTGTGCGTTCAAGAGAACAGCGAATTTCAGGAGGAAGAATTGGAAAGGGGGAATATGGGTTTATGGACGTTCGGTGTGAGGCCAGCTGCGGTGGCGTAGCGTTGTACATGTGACATAAACTCTGGAGTATCAGCAAGATCCTGGAAAATACCATTACAGTCATCCGCGAAGGCTAAAGAGGTTATGGGGTTCCTCCATCCCGGGTACCTGAATCCATAGGGATCCAGTCTTCGCGTGGAGGAAACATAGCATAGGTTCAAGAAAAATCACAATAGCGCCGGCGAGAGGGGATCGATCACCTTGACGTACTCCACACCCGAATTTAAAAAAGTGCTGGTCGTCCCGTCGACGAGGACACTCACCAAAGTGCCTCGAAATAAGGTTGTTACCCAAGACCTAAATTCATCTCCGAAGCCAAAGCGCGTAAGGACTTGGTCGAGAGTGGGACAAAGGACACTATCGAAGGCCTTGCGAAATCCAGTAAAACCGCGCCAGTATTGCGCAAATTTAATGTTCTAGCAAGGGTTTGTAAGTCTTGAAATTCTAGAAGCGCCTGTCGGATCGAACGGACTTGGACGAACCCCGACTTGACTATATAGAATAAGGACGGAAGTATGGTATGGACGCACCACGCAAGAATCCTTGGACCCAACTTGGCGTCGTGATTCAGCGTGTGATCGGACGATAATTGATGGGTTGGGCCTGACCGCCACTTTTAAATAAAAGCGAGATATAGGCGCTAAGATATCGTCATCGGACCCCTTTTAAAATTGATAGCATATACCATCTCGTAAACCTGCGCTCATTCGGACGGAAATAATAGATAATATTCGGTATGAAAGCCGGCTGATTTGTTGGCGAGCGTCGTGTCGCCCAGTAAAAGTCGTTTGCGGTAAGTGGGGCATCCATCATACCTCGTTGACTCGTTGTTACGCGCTTTGTAGGGTAACGCAGGAGAAAGTGTAGCTCCATCGCGCTGTGCCGTCTTGGAGTGGTCTGGTCAAACTGCAACTCATGAGATGGTAATTGATATACGGCACCCCTGTTTTCGCGTTGCTCCGCATCCATGTCGAGGGGGTCTGTGGTGCATGTCCCATCACTACGTCGCACCTCAGGGATGGAGATACGGTACGCAGATTGTGAACTCGGAAGAAGTAAAAGTTACCTCGTCGAAACATCGCGATAAAATTTCGCTTATTCCGGACAGCTCATAAAAATCTTCTAGAGCGGTGTGTTCGGCTGAGCGGAGCCGACGTCCGCGCGGGTTGCTTCGGAAGGACATGCCGCATCGAGTGTTTTCGCCATTAAGAGACGACTACTCAGGTGGCGGAGAGACTCGCCGTCTTGTTCTTCAGTGACCGTTGCATGTTACGAAGGAATTCCCGGTCAAGCCTCTTGTGATCCTCCAA
>MIQA02004736.1:0-24399 GCA_001887855.2 Sclerospora graminicola | reverse complement strand
TCCGGATCCAACCATTTCGTAGAAGAAGAGTATAACGACCAAAACTGTGAACAAGACCCTCAGACCCGGCCGGATAAGGAGATGCCCTGTGTCAACAGGAGAAAAATGGCCAGAACACGAATTGTTACATGTTAAAAGAGACTAGAATAAGAGTGCAGATCACCTGGCCCCGCTAGCTATGCGCGACCAAGTAGGGGCCACGGCTTCTGATCCGAGCTTGCTATCAGATCTGGCAGAGATCAATCGGCTGCCCGAACTTATCCGTCAAGCCAGCACAGAGGAGGTAACCCGGGTGAACGCCGTCGCCCGGTCTCAAAAGCGCCGTTCTCTGGCCGCTGGTTCACCATGTACAGAAGTAATGAACGAAAGGATAGTGCAACAGTGGCGGGCCGATCGGATCCTTCGAGCACAAGATGAAGAGGAGTGGATAGTGGTTCTTAAAGCATACTTGAAAGGGGAAGTGGAGAAATTAAGCCAAAGAGTGCTTTAAGCTAGCCCCAAATTATGAAGTGGATGAAAATGAGTTGTTGTTTTTCTATCGAGATGCTGACCAGCCCGAAATCGATAGGGATAAATCGTCCCGGCTATTCGTACCGACTACCATGCAAACGGATATCCTCCACCACTATCACGTAAGCTTGGAAGGAGGACATCAAGGCATCAGCACGACCTATCATAAGATCAAGGCACATTTCCACTGGCCAGGTTTCTATCGCAGTGTGCAGGCTTATGTGGGAAGTTGTCCGGATTGTGAAACAGGGAAAGACCGGCCGACCATTAAATGGCGGTCACCTGGAAATATACAAGCTACCTATCCTTTCCAAGTCATTGCGATGGACCATATCCCATCCTTGCCTAAATCTCGAAAGGGATACACTGAGCTGCTAATCTGGACGGATTTGTTTACCGGGCTGGTCATAGCTAAAGCCAGTTCCACCCGTACCGCACAGACGATTGCTGAGAGTTATGAGGAAATCGTGTTTAGACGTTTCGGAGCAAGCGAGGTCATCCAGCATGGTAGGGAACCTGTATTTATGGCGGATGTGTTCCGAGCCTTCAGCAAGATTTTGGGACAAAAACAGAGCACCACCATGGCTTACCGCCCACAAGCGAACGGGAAGGCCAAAAGAATGGTCCAAACTCTGACTAGAGCTCTCAAGATGTATGTGGTGGAGGCGGATCAGCACGAATGGGATTAATACGCTGAGAGACTTGTTTTCGCCATTAATTCGTCGTACGATCGGATAAGCGGAGACACCCCTTTCTATTTAGCTTATGGATGGGATTCTCGATGCACCTTGGAAACTTTTATGCCAATAGGGTGTACTAGAAGCCGTGATCGAGATACCCGTTGCTGAAGGATGGGGGCGCAACGTCATTTTTCACTGGCACGTGAGCAGGTAAACGAACGCTTCCGGCAAGCTATCCAGGACCGCGCCGACCAGAACAATGACCCGGTCAGGGAGCATGGTATAGAGCCAGGCTCCCAGCACTACTCCCGCTCAACCATCTCTACTTCTGTCTACTGACTCTGATGCGGGCGTCAGATCATCCGAGGGAAAGGCGTCTGCCCCAGGCTCGGTGACCGTCAATACGGAGGTAACCACACGTCTCCGGATCTGGGATGCTTTCCGAGACCTTAACCCTCCATCGGTGCCAGCCAGCGCTGGATAGGCGCAGGGCCCTTCATCGGACGCGCCACCCTGGCCCCCGCCTCGGTCAGTCGGGTCCGAACACACTGTACCGAGGATAAGCAGTCCGCACGACGCTGCATAAGGTTAGAAACCATCTGCCGGGCTATTTCCACGTTCGACTGGGCCTTGGCATGTGCGACTTCACATTCCTGGATCTGACGGTAAAGTCCGGGCGGCGCGGATACCGACTGTTCCAGTGCTTTCTGGTACTTCACCAGTTTTTTCGCGAGATGGATCCGGTGAAGCTGACCCAAGTTCACTTTTGATCTCTCCAGTCGGTGGGAGAGGCGGATGTACCTCTCATAGTGCTTCGTTACCTTACGAGAGTCATGGGAAGACTCGAGCATTAAGATATTATAGTACATGACCCTCTGTTCTGCGGGGACATATATGGTGAGTGGATGAGAAGACGATTCTGAATAAGCGAGGATTCACTTACTTTGAGAGTCCACGGTGGATGTCGCCTTCTGATACAAGATGCGCAGGGAGTCAATGGACTCGGACAGCACCTTATAGACTTGTTTTCGCCATTAATTCGTCGTACGATCGGATAAGCGGAGACACCCCTTTCTATTTAGCTTATGGATGGGATTCTCGATGCACCTTGGAAACTTTTATGCCAATAGGGTGTACTAGAAGCCGTGATCGAGATACCCGTTGCTGAAGGATGGGGGCGCAACGTCATTTTTCACTGGCACGTGAGCAGGTAAACGAACGCTTCCGGCAAGCTATCCAGGACCGCGCCGACCAGAACAATGACCCGGTCAGGGAGCATGGTATAGAGCCAGGCTCCCAGCACTACTCCCGCTCAACCATCTCTACTTCTGTCTACTGACTCTGATGCGGGCGTCAGATCATCCGAGGGAAAGGCGTCTGCCCCAGGCTCGGTGACCGTCAATACGGAGGTAACCACACGTCTCCGGATCTGGGATGCTTTCCGAGACCTTAACCCTCCATCGGTGCCAGCCAGCGCTGGATAGGCGCAGGGCCCTTCATCGGACGCGCCACCCTGGCCCCCGCCTCGGTCAGTCGGGTCCGAACACACTGTACCGAGGATAAGCAGTCCGCACGACGCTGCATAAGGTTAGAAACCATCTGCCGGGCTATTTCCACGTTCGACTGGGCCTTGGCATGTGCGACTTCACATTCCTGGATCTGACGGTAAAGTCCGGGCGGCGCGGATACCGACTGTTCCAGTGCTTTCTGGTACTTCACCAGTTTTTTCGCGAGATGGATCCGGTGAAGCTGACCCAAGTTCACTTTTGATCTCTCCAGTCGGTGGGAGAGGCGGATGTACCTCTCATAGTGCTTCGTTACCTTACGAGAGTCATGGGAAGACTCGAGCATTAAGATATTATAGTACATGACCCTCTGTTCTGCGGGGACATATATGGTGAGTGGATGAGAAGACGATTCTGAATAAGCGAGGATTCACTTACTTTGAGAGTCCACGGTGGATGTCGCCTTCTGATACAAGATGCGCAGGGAGTCAATGGACTCGGACAGCAGCTTATAGCGGTCCTTCTCCCGAACGAGGTCGGCCTTCTCACTCTCCAGTTGGCTAATGTGACTTTGGAATCGGAGGGCAGCCAGTACCTCCCGAACTCGGGCCTCATCTACCCGCTGATCGGCCAGTCTTCCGGTCAGTGATAACTCAGTGTTCGCTTTCTCCAGGCTAGCTACCTGAGCGGTCAAGGCAGTGATTCGATTTATCAGGGTAACCACCTCGGGCTGCCCTCGGCGACGCCCGAGGCCGGCAGACCGGGCGCTTAGGCATCCTACCATGGGCCTCGCTGGCCTCGGTGGCCTCGGGGGGTGACCCAACGGTGAGTTCGCATTGGTATCGTCGTGGCTAGACAGAAGAACGGTGAAAGATTCGAAGTGAGAGATGCGTAGTGAGATCGTTCTTCAACCGTTGTGCGGCTACGACAAGACTCAGGGGCGGCTGTGGTGAAGCGACTTGGGAATTAACGGGCTAATGAGAAGTGAATGCATCCACATGATTGGTAGAAATGCTGGTCCCAGCCAGCCGCTAGGATCGGCCACCATAGGACGCAGGCTGGTAGCTTCCGGGTGTATTCACCAGCGGCAGGATGGTGCCAGGATTCGAGCCAGATGGGCGTGATCAAGGGACTTGTAATCGGGCTAGCCAGAAGTGGGCAGTCCGGATCAGGCGGGCTGGATGGCCGCCAATGGTGGATGACCAGGGGGCGGATTGTCTGAAGGATGTGGGTGCGAAGGATCCTGAAGAAGGCTGGGCCCTTGTGGAAGACGGATGGGACGCCGGAGGTGGATGCTATGCCCCTAAAGAAGAGTTGACGCCAGCGGCCAAGTGGGTCTAGATGGCTGGTTATCCAGGTCGAGCCGGATAATTGGTGTGCGGTACATGAAGGATTATCTAGGTGGAGCTGGATGTTTGGTGTACGGTACACAAAATAGAGCTGGATGGTTGGTGTACGATACACAAAAGGACAGCAGAGGGCTAACAAGTCCCCTCTTGCTGCTATTGGTTTGCCCGGGGAAGGTTAAGGTAACCCACCGGAAGTCCTGACCGGGAGTCGCAGCGTCGCATATACTCAACTCAAGTCGCCCGTGTTTTGAACACGGTTTATCTCTATTGGAAAGTGTGGTAACGTTTTGGCCTACTGTGGAAGATTGTGGAGTGTTATTTGGATTCCCTGGGATGTGCCCCTTTGTTGTCTTTGGTTTAGCTGGCCGACGATTATTCTCAGTCCAGCTGTCGCAGTATACAACTTCAAGTATATTGCCAATCCTGCTCCCCGGTGAAGATTCCGCCCAGGAGCTACCCTAGTCCTAACCCTCGTTTCCTTATTCGATGTTTTCGCCCTAGGGTCAATCAAGAGAGCGCAACTGCCAGTGCTGACGGGTATACAAGGTGAGCTTTACGAACATGGATCATCCAAGTCGTCACGACCAAGGTGATGGGAGTGACCAATCCAGCCGGCTGATGGGGGATCGGATTAAGACCTGGATGGACGGAGTACCCCCTCCGACAGTCAGTCATCTGGGCCCCCCGTGGGTGTTCGCATCTCAGAAGGAATTTCTGAGGGCGACTACACCATACTCTTTTCCACTCAATTACGACGACGTGCTCAATGTAGGCATGATGAATCAACAGTAAGTAGACAGCAGAGTACTGACCTTTGGAGTATGAGAAATTAATTGTTTGCTTGTAAATTCTAAACATGGGCGCTGAGGAAGCTTCTAGGCGAATTATACATGTCGTTGCACGTGAAAAGTTTTAAAGAGTGAACTGGGTCTTAATTTCCTCCAGCGCCGCTAAAAGTCGTGCCTGCAAGATTCGAGAATATGTGTCTTTTTTGCACTTGCTCCTGACAGATGCATTTCGGTTAGGTCTCTCGACAATATTGGCACACGGTTCACCATAACACACAATGGTTTTATAATTACCTACAATAAACAGTTGCGGCACAGTGAAGAGACCGCACTGCACAAGATACTGTATTACTCAGAAAACAATCGTCAGCGTATATCACAAGATAGATTTCACGCGACTTTTAGCGAAAGACGCACTTTTTGCTCATTAATCCAGTCTCAATGCCGATACTGAATGCGAACTCTCCAAGCTAGCGGAAATTAGAGGCGTTGAGTCCTTTAACTTCATACATCTCCAGCTCTGCACGAGATTCCTGGGTCAGTCCAATAAATTGGACACTTACAGTGATATTCAAAAGCAAAGGCAACAATAGCAGAAGCGATGCTCGTGTAGTACCTTTGAGTGAAAATATGTTGTGCAGACCCGCTAATAACTCCAAAGCTTTGCGAGATTTCTTGCACCAGGCTCCCTTTGTATTTATCATCATTATCGGATGAGCAAATTTTGTTTCATTGTCTTAAAAAAGCAATTCTAAACGTACGAAAAATCAAATGCACGTGGCTTGGCTTGCTTTCAGCTGTACTGAGCTCCCATGAATATTTTCAAGGTCGTGTGCTGTTCAATAAGCGCACAGTCGCTCAAGTTTTAGTCTTGTTTACAAACGTGCAATTGTCTGGAATTCAAATTTCCCGCAGTATAAGCAATCGCATGCTCTAAGTCCTTACCTGTAGTTTCTTGAGCCGTATAAGCAAACTCATGCTCTAAGTCCTTACCTGTTTTTTTTGAGTTCTTGTTGCTCGCGCGTTTTACCATGGCACGTGATTTGTTGAGAGTATATACCGGTATTATACAAATACAACTAAGGTACAGGTCGGAAGTCACCGGGACCCCAGTAACCCCAAAAAACCACAAATTGCTTTGACTTGATTACGGCGAAAAAAAAGTGTCCCACTGAATCCAACCTTTACGGTATGTATGTATGTATGTATGTATGTATGTATGTATGTATGTATGTATGTATGTATGTATGTATGTATGTATGTAGTATCTATGTATGTATGTATGTATTTATGTATGTGTATGTATGTATGTATGTATGTATGTATGTATGTATGTTTGTGGATGATGTATGTATGTATGTATTTATGTATGTATGATGTATGTATGTATGTATGTTATGTATGTATGTATGTTATGTATGTATGTATGTTGTATGTATGTATTATGTAGTATGTATTATGTTATGTATGTATGTATGTATTATGTATGTATGTATGTATGTATTGTATGTATGTATGTATGTATGTATGTATGTATGTATGTATGTATGTATGATGTATGTATTATGTGTGTTTGTATGTATGTATGTTATGTATGTATGTATGTATGTATGTATGTTGTATGTATGATGTTATGTTTATGTATGTATGTATTGTTTTGTATGTATGTATGTTTTTATGTATTATGTATTTGTATGTATGTATGTATGTATGTAGTATGTATTTATTTATGTATGTATGATGTATGTATGTATGTATGTATGTATGTATGTATGTATGTCTGTATTGTATGTATGTATGTATGTATGTATGTATGTATGTATGTATGTATGTATGTATGTATGTATGTATGTATGTATGTATGTATGTATGTATGTATGTATGTATGTATGTATGTATGTATGTGTGAACGCGATTCGCGAGCTGTCTTGCCACAGAAGTGACACAACTTCCGCATGCGTCGAGTATAAAAATATATTATATCACGTTTTTGGTAGTAGTAGTAAAATGTAGTCTAACTCGTTTTAAGTATTAGCTAGTATGAACTAATGAAATCTAGTATGTAATCTAGGCTCAGTTTTCATGGTCGAGTTCCTGACAGCCGTCATGAAAAATCCCTCTTGACGTCTACTCTGGAAAGCCGGGTCCGGTGCTGGGGTAAGGTCGGAAAAGCACATTACACTGATCTTCAGTCGGATCCCCTCTTCTCTGGTTTCACTCAATTTGGATTCGCATTCTGCGACCGCTTCCACTTAAGCTCTGCATTGCCGCCACCAAAATTCTAAATGATCAAAGGCAGTCTTAACTTGTCCTTGAAAAACCACTTGATTCCGCAATTGCCACATCCATGTTGTCGCAATTTCACAAACACCTTTCCAGATTCGGTCAAATACCGCACAATAGGTTTCATTAAACCAACCATGTTTATCCATCATCGCCCGCTTAATATTTTCCCCAATCGGTGGGGCTCGTCGTGTTACGATTGCTTCTTGGAAACCGGCAAATTGAATATCGGTTATGGCTTCACCTTTCCATTGATGTACTAAACGCTTCCAGAGGTCCTGAGCCGTTCACATTTCCATAAAATATGCTCAACTCCAGCGTGGTCACTAGTACACCTCTCGTCCATCAGACAACGCTGAACCCCATGCTCTCTCATGTAGAAAGTGTTGAGTTGCATGGTTGCCACCCGAAACTGTACCGACACTTAAAAGTTAGTTAACATGCTGTCATGTTCCCATACCTGTGTCGGTTCCTTATCCTGTATCATGGCCCACCAATTACTTGACTCGCACTTTCTTTTCCACGTGTCCAATAGAGCAGGCAAATGTGGGGAAACCCCATGATTATACATCAGCCGGAATTTCGGCCAAATCTTCCAAGTACTGATTGTATTGTCTGCTTGCCAGCCAATTAGATGGAGACCTGGATGGGGCTGAAACACAATTACTTTTTCGTACAGCTCCTGCTCCGCTTCCTTGTCAGTCAGACTACAACTCGATATCTTCCACAGGATTTCGTCTGCCTGTTGACGCACTGTCACCCGCTCCTGCCGTGTACAACTATGTCCAATGATATGTCCCGGTGATTGCAGTATCCAGTTAAACCCGTCTAACGATGTCGGTCTGATGCTCATACTGATCAGGGGCTGTTCCCCAATATAGTGTCCTACTTCCACTCTAGGCGAGGCTAGTATCACCGCACACATCCATCTTCCTATCTTCGCTCGCGTATGCGACTTCCCATCCACACCTTGGACCTGCCATAAATACGAAGAAGTCGTTAGTCTAAGTATTCTTAGAGTCCGAATCGTTGTTAGTGGTATCCGGTCGTATTTCCTCGCCCCTAATTCTACTGCTCTTTCCTCTCGAATCCACGGATTTAATGACCAACAATAAGTCCCCCAGAAAGGCACCATGTGACTCGGTAGAATGTCATGGTAGGCGTAGTCGTCGATATCAAGGCTAACAACGAACTGTTTCCCGGGAACCAGCCTCCCTCCCCTTGCACCAACCCTCGATTCCATGTATTTGACCGCTTGGGGCAGAGTAGAGGCTATGTACTCAGCTAGTTGCTCACAGTCACGTCTTTGTGGACCTAACCATTCCATGACCCCCCGTTTCAAACTACGCGTCAGACCAGAGTCCACAGTACGCCCTGCTTGACAGACTGTAAACCCTTTAACCGGCGTCACGATATGTTCCACCCCTTCACCGGGTTTAATCCCGACTTGGTCCAACCACTCCTGTTGGTAAATGTCCCTTGCTGCTAAAAACCATTGACACGCAAGCTTCAATCTTTGCACTTTCAAGGCCACGGGTATTGATATTAACCCAACCCCGCCAACTGCATGTGGAGTGAAGAGTAACGTCGAAGATATCTTATGTCTACCTCTCTCAGTCTTCGTACTTTTACACCACAGGAATGCTTTCTGCATGTTGACCAGTTCTTGTAGAACTTCCGCTGGTGTTACGAACATTCTGGCTGTGAACAGAATGGAAGGTATCGCGATAACATTAAACAGTTGCACTCTTTCCATTTACGACGTGCCACATGTCGTCGCTATCGCCAGTCTCCTTTGGACACAACGTAGTCTTAATGCCCAGTTAATTGTTTCCAAATTCGCCCACACGAAGTGATAACCGAGATATAGTATCGTGTCTCCCTCCGGTAATACCGGTATATTGTACCATTTTTCTGGTACATATATTAGAGTATAAAAAATACAAATTTACTATTAGCCGGCTGAATTTTTAATCCTGACAGCTCCCCAAAACGCCTAACCACTACCAATACCGTCGGCATTTGATCGGCTCGCTGCAAGAAGACTGTTGAGTCGTCAACAAATGCTGAAAACCGATGCTGATAAGAAGTGTCCGTTTGTAAGGGTTGGATCCCTTGAAACCCCGTCACCTGCTTTAGAGCTAATGCTAGAGGCTCAACTGCAAGAATGAACAACAACGGTGCTAACGGACAGCCCTGTCGAATGCCCGATTTTACCTGTATGGAGTCTGAAAATTGATTGTTGACAAGAAATTCCGCCGACGTCCCCAAGTGCAGCCGATTCATCAATGCAACAAACCCAGTCGAGATCCAAATAATCGCAGAACTGAGAAAAGATATTTCCTGTCCACTGTATCATATGCTTTGCTAAAATCTAAAATAAGACGCCGGCGCTTTCTGCAGCTGACACTTTCTTGATTGTCTTATATTTCTTGAATACTGCCTTCATAAGAATAACCGCCTTATCCATCCGACGGCCGGAAACAAATCCCTGTTGGGTATCTACTATGAGATTCCCCAAAACCTTCTGTAGACGTGTAGCAATGATTTTGACGAACAGCTTATAACTTGTCGTTAATAGTGATATGGGCCTGTAATCCAGAGCATTACTAGAATCGCCTTTTTCAGGAATTACAACTGCTATCAGAAAGGAGCGAGGAGGGGCCCCCCGCTTAAGATATCATTGAGCATAGTTGTGAGAGGTTCCAAAAGAATGGAGGTAAAGTCCTTATAAAAGTCATTGCCCATTCCATCCTGCCCCGCGGCTTTCCTACGCTCAATGCTTCTAATAGCCCACTCAACATCTTGCTCCATAATCTCCGACATCAACTCCATATTTTGAACTTCTGAGACTTTGTTGAGTTCTGGAATGGTCATAAACTGTTATAAAATTCTGAGAAGCTCTTGACTTTCCATTTCACGGTGACTGCATTCCATAATCTGCTTCCACGTCGCTGCAACCTTATTGGGAATGGACAGATCACCTGCGAAGACTTGGTCTGAAGTTGCCACAATCTTCGTGGCCGTTTGATCTCTTTCCCAGACTGATGCCCTCTTAAAAAAACCACCGTACATCCGCCGCTGACGTATGTAATCGGAATCCGCGTTCTTTTTGTAACAATTCCGAAATTGCGTGAATTATGTGCTTCCTCATAGTTGCACAATCATTCACCGTTCATCGTAACTGATGAACACGCTTCTTCCTGCGTCTGGCTATCGATTTCCGCGTTTTATATAAAACATCTTTACATAAATCCACCCAATTGTCCCAATTAGTTATTGCTAATAGTTGTGCCGAATTTGCCGATAAACGCTTCAGAATCGTTGTCCGAGTATCCTCCTTCTGAGAGCCCGGAAACGGGTAAGACATTCTTCGAGCCATCGGCAAAGTGTGGGACTAGCTTCGATCCTTAAGATATAAACAAACTTGATTATGATAAGTATGGTTTGGCGGGGCCGCAATTGCCACCCAAACAACCCACTTTGTCCAGTCTCCTGAAACGTAAAACCGATCTAAACGACTCGCCTGATCTCCGCGCCAGTATGTGAAGTGCTCATGCGGATCTAGGTGTGGCTCTTCTAATGGTGACACCATCAGAGATCTTGCGTCCCATAATTGCCACTCCGTTAATATTCTCTGAAAAGCACAACTATCTGGCCGCGTCGATCGTGAGCCACCTAATCTGTCTAAAGCTGGATTATCCACACAGTTGAAATCTCCCCCCATGAAACAATTTCTTGGTTTTCGCAGAAATATCTGACGCACTTCATTAAAAAAATGTTCACGTTTTCGATAGCCACTAGATGGCCCATACATATTCAGTATAATTTAGTCCTTCCACTTTAGCACCATGAGTCGGTTGGACCAGGGCTCACGTTTCCATGGTATGATGGGTTCGGCAATAGAAGGGATCAATAATATCGCAACTCCTTCTCTTTTTTTGGAAAAATACTCCATTACGAAAGAGCCCGGTACTTATCCACCTGCCCCCACAGTAAGGCCCAATGTTTGGTCATCTCTTCACATTCATCAGGTGTTGTGACATGGGTCTCTTGGAGTAGAAAGATCTGGGCTGGATGGTCCGGGTATCCTCTCTTCCACACTGACATCCATGCAATTACATCTCTGTGCGCAAGCCCACGTACATTTGGCTGAGAAATGTATGCGAAATTTGTCTATGAATACCTCCATCTTTATTATTGTCCGGAACATATTCCATATCGTGTAAGAGATGATATTTTGTATACATGTCCATTCAATTAAGCTTGAAGTAGGAGTGATTTTCATGCCTGCCCACCGCGGTGCCCTTAGTACTGGTCGGACCCACCAGGGCCCGACTCGTTGCTTAAGTTGTCTTCACCATTCGACAATTGTAAAATCCATCTTGTCTGGAAGAAATCAAACACTTCTTTCCATGCCTCCGGACTCCCTTTCTCGATTGCTCTAATTTTAGATACGTAGTAATTAGGACGTTTCCGGACTTTTTCGAGATGGTGTTGGAGCAAAGTTAGAATTGTATCTGTTGGATTATAATCAGCTCTAACTAGCACTGCTATATGCTCAGCGAACACATGTGCACATATCATCCCTGTTGCTAGCTGTAGCACTTGTCTCGGAGCTAGAAGTTGCAAGACTTGATTCCCACCATAATTGATCTTAAGGAGCCGTGCCCATTCTTGTGAACTATTAAGTATTGCCGTGCGCTGCCCCGACCCAATCATGACTAGGAAACCGTGTACATCCTTAAATTGATGAAGGAGACGATTCGAATCTGATTGCGCTGCTTTGATCGACAAAGTCTTAGTGGAACTTACCAACGGGAACGGGATACCGGTTTGTTCTTCCCAATGTGGGAGTAACGTATGCCATGCGATCTTGAACTCATCCAATGTAATCGCGTCCATCATTGTATCAGAGTCATACACTTCAAAATCATCAATCAGTTCTCTTGCTACCGTTACAACGTCCATTGGCTCTTCCCCATCCTCCGTCGTTTCCGACGACATACCCTTTTGGTTGTTGGACTTTCGTCAACCTTAGATTTCGCTGTTTCTTGAGAACTTTGAGAAACGTCCGATGGTTTATACTCCGATCCAGAAGGTGAACCGTCCGATATTAGTAGGCATTCCTGTTCCGGTTGGAGGTCCTGCCATACCTTCGGGATCCATTGATTGAGAATTGGTTCGGAGATTTGATACTTTTGGTGAAGTCTCTTTCGGACTTCAACATCCGTCATGTCCGCCGCCATCAATTGCTCCTGTTCTGTTAATGATAACTTTCCCACCGTGTCTGTCAGATAGTGCAAAAGTTCACACATCCTGGGGCCCTTGTCATGATGATATCTGTGATTTCGCACTTAGACCATGATGAATCGTTGGTCCCTCTAATCTCCGTATCAAGTCGTCGAAATTTCCATCCCAGTCGTCTGGATCCCATGGCGATTGGTAACCTAACGCCGAGACAGAGTCTTTACTACTATCTACATGATCTGTCATGTAACTAGTCGCAGCACCGTCGCTTGAAGAGTGCGCGATGACCTGTCCTTCCGACACTGATTGCTTTTCATCATCGTAATCTTCATCCTCACTGCTATTTTCCATGTTCACATCCTCTTCGGGAAGTCCCCGTCTCCCAGTCAAAATTGATGAATAGTATTGGCCCCCAAATCGTAAAATTATGGGTCGTTTATTGTCTCGTGAATCTGAGTCCTGTGACGTCAGATACGTCCGTATTTTTGCGTAAAAATATTTAACCATCATGGGGTACTCCCCACTCATTTGATAAGTCTTGGACTGGAATCGCCGCGTTTCCGGAGTAAAGTATAAAACTCCAGGCACTTTAACTCCAGGTGGGTGACTAACGACAAAAATATCCCGTTGAAGTAATGTGCTCACCGTCTTGAGAGTATCGTTACCCCCCACACATTCCTTGGAATAGTTTCCATTACCCCTGAACCACTTTCCGAGAATTCCAGTAAATAATCCATAAAAAGTCGTTTCAATTCTTTGGGGAAATCCTACGATGCCCCCGGCCCAATTGGTTTCCTCCCACCTGGAGGGAACTTAACGTCGTAGTCCATCAACGCCCGCGCCAGGCACCCTTCCTTAAGTTTCCTAGTCATTTCCTCCAACAATGGCGCATTGTCTATTAATATATCCGAACACGATAACGCTTGGCAGACAGCAAACATCTGGCAATTGCCAGTAGCCGGTGTCGGGACAGACTGGAGATCCAATAATCGCAAGACTTCGGGGATTGTTGACAATTCAGCCTGCCCCACCATCTCACATTGAACGGGGACAGAAGGCTTTATCGGGCCTTCTGTTCGCTCCACTAGGTCTAATACAGACGTTATTTACGCCTTCACCTTTCCTTCCATTATTTGTAAATTACTTGGTTTCAGTTTGTTAAGTGCATCCAGTTTGCTGGACGACGATGTCGCCCTTTTACTTGTCCCCTCCGATTTTCCACTTTGTGCCGGCTGACGTCCAGTGTTCAGACTTGTTTCTCTGTTACCACCCGTACCTCCCGCGTGAGTCACCATGTGGTAGTCACTTTGACCACTGCGTTGCGTCCTTACTTGCCACATTCTCCGACTGTCGAATATCCGACCGTAAACTCGATGTAAATGCTTGTCGCGCAGGTCTCTTCTCTTCGGCCAAAAATTCAGGTCGCTGCTCCTCCTCTTTCCGCTTCTTCCGTTGCACCATAATCCATTCCGACGCTGCTTGCCCTGTCTTTTGTTCTCCTGTCGATGGTACTTTATTCTCCACGTCCCGTGTTGACGACTTGGGCCCTTCAGCAGATGTTGTCCCGCCAGCCTTGTCCTCAGTTTCCATTTCTGTCGCCTTCATGTCATCACTCTCATCTGATGAACTTTTCTCTGAGTTGCGAACTCGTACCGCTTCCACTTGGGTCCGAAGTTCCTCCATACTCCGGAAAGTAGGCGCTTGAATAGCCAATTTTCTTAAATTCTTCCAGTGTTACCTGTATGCACTTGGTCTTCAATAAATCCTCGAGGGGAGGCGTGCATTTCCACATTGGGTGTCCCAGTTCCCCACACCGTAAACACTGTTTCATTCCACCCATGGATGGGTGTTCCACCACAAACATCGTCTGTCCCCAAAGAATTCTCGTGATGCCCAGCAAAACCGTCGGGCATGCGTCAGATTCTACAATTAATTCCCACGAAGTTGAAGTATCCGAAAAAGGATCATTTTTGTCCAAATCATTCAATTGGAATTCCACACCTAGTAATTTCCGTAAGAACCCGGATGATTTTAACAAGTCCATCGATCGGGTGATATTCTTGATAATACACGAGTAAAAACCTTTGTTTCCAAAACTTTCTACTTTACTATACACTTGTGTATCCCATGCTGAGCCTCCTGCTGGTTGTGCTACCTGATGTAGATTTCGTAATCGATGATCATACCTATGGAATGGTACAATCGCACTTTCGTACTTCTTTGCCATATCCCTCGTAAAGAAATGGGAGTAAAGCGCATGGTTGCCACTGTCATAACTAATGTTCTTGAGTTGTGCCACCATTTTTCATAAAGCCACACACCCAGAATTTCGAGCTGCTGCTGCTGTCGCAATACTCTCTTGAATGCACTTGGTGCTTAGAAATGCTTCCTTAATTATGCTCTCACCACGTAGATCCATGACTAAACAACCTTCCACTTGAGCACGAATTCACTAGCCGCACCTGTTCATCAATCCTCATAATCCTCCGCAAGAATTGAGGCATTTGTTTCGCGATAATAGTAAACCTTGTACGATGCGCCATTCATCCTGCGTTCCCTCACGAACCATCATCGGGGCACATTTGCCGTCGTCCTTTTCACAGACACTTCGTAGCCGGACAATCTCCTCAGACGAATAAATGTAAGCCTTGAATAAAAAGGTTTTCTGCTCCAATTTGTCCAAAGATTCTACCGCATTTCGGCCAGCCACTTTATTTATCCATCCTTTCAAAGGCGGTGGTACCAATTCCGCCCTCTGAACCTTCGCTTGCCCAATAAGTTTCCATAATATGATTTCCAATGTTTGGGCTGAACGTTGCGCTAACAACGCTGCTCCCACAACTTGCTTCCGCCATACCTCCCAGTCCTGCGCCGGATCCACAACCACGAGCTCAAAATATTCCAACAATCGCTCCACTTCCTGTCTCTTCAACTGCGGCAGCCGTTTGATCGTCTGCCGCGGGCGCTGAATCGTCCGTGTCATGCGATACCGGCGATTCAGCAACCACTTCGTCCGTGTGGCCTGTTGCCTCCCCAGTTCGCTTTGGGATGCCTGCTTCCACTGGATTATCCGGATCTGGAACCAGACCCGGGTCATCCTTTAGCCCAGGGGCATCACTGCGTATCTTGCATTGTAGTCCTAAACCCTGATTATGTCTATCGATCTGGGGCTGATTTCGCAAATTTAGAACTGATATCACTTTTTTGGTGTAGTCAGCCTAACTATTTACTCCATTTTTCTAAAGGAGAGTTATACGTAAATAAGATTCGGTAATAAATTTTTGGCGTGCGGGTGGGGTGTCAACATTACAGATCGTTGTGTCCCATTCGGTCCGTTTGTCCGACTTTTACGGTAATATAATGGGACAAATATATTACTCCCATTGATTTCGCGACTAAGATGAAAGTGATTATTAAACCTGAGCCCACGCAGTATCTGAACAGTAAGCGTCTAACGCGCTGGACCTACCTCGCTTTCATTGTTTCCACACTGTACATCGAGCAGCGTGCAAAGAATAACAAAATACCGCGCGAAGTAAGTGCAATACCGACAGTTTGCGAATCACGAGCGCTGATTAATTGTACTAATGCGTAGAATTTCTTAGGCATGATAGCGTCACTGCTGCCTACAGAGCTTCCATACCACATTGCTATAGCTCATGCGTGTTTGGTGGGCGGTTTACTTAAAAAGAATATGCCGATTTTCTCGTGCTGGAGTGGAGCAATAGCGGGGCTACTGCAGTTTGTAGTGGCTGCTAACCTCTTCAAGTCGGGCAAAGAAAATTATTTCTCCGGAGAGATCATGCGCAACGCCATCATTATTTCCGGGATTCCACCGGAAGAGTTAAGGGACATTGGCCAAATGACGTTTAAGAAGTGGTTAAGCGTGTTGTTGCCATTGCCACAACCTATGGCCGTATCATTGAGCTACCCTGGCGTCCACAAAATCAACACCGTTGCATACGCACACGTTGGCAAAACCAAAACGGAAAAATTGCTTATGGACGTCTACAAGCACCGAGAAACACCGCCTGATGCACCCATTTTCTTGTATATTCACGGTGGAGGTTGGGTGATTGGCGATCGTCGGATTGCGCCGTTTGCTTGCGTCTACCAGGTTGCGTTAATGGGTTGGGTAGTGTGTATAATCGACTATCGCCTGTCGCCCAGAGTCGCATTTCCCACTCACTTAATCGACTCGAAGCGTGCTGTTGCGTATCTTCGCCAATATGCGCGGACCGAGTTTGATGCAAACCCTGAATTTATTGCTGTTGGCGGGGAGTCTGCTGGCGGGCACTTGGCATCATTAATGGGCCTGACAGCGGATGACAAGTCTTTTCAGCCTGGCTTTGAAGATGTGGACACTAGCGTGCGCGCGGTTGTTGATAACTATGGCGTCCATGACTTCACAGATAGACATGGCATCTATCACTCTCGTGATAGAACCCATGGTTTTATTCACTACCTTGAGTTTTTGGTGATGCAAAAGAAACTCAAGAACAACCACGACGACTTTATGCGGGCGTCGCCTATCGCCTTCTTGGACAACGATCGTGCAGCAGGTCGCCGTGACATTATTCCACCATTCATGATTTCACATGGTACTCACGATAATGTGGTACCGTTTGAAGACTCGCGTCTATTTTTCGATCGCTTACTTCACTATCGTAAAAATCTTCCCGATGATGTTAAAATATATCAGGATAAGCAACTCGGCGGTGTGCAGGATGTCTTCGTCAAGGTCCCCTATGCAAGTCACATGTTCAATTTTTTTATCTCTCCTCGAGCATTGGCGCATGGCTACGCCGTCGGCACCTTTCTATGTAATGTGTATAAGAAGACTAAAGACATACCGCTTAATGCCCGACTATTACCTAGCTGGGTTGAAGAGGAAACAGTATCCCTGCAAACCAACTCGACGCTGTCTTCAGTCGCGTTGTCAAAACTGTAAGGGCAGCACTAGCATGAAATACTAAAGAAATAATTGTAGAAAGAAGCATGTTCACACCGGTCTTTGATAATATAAATTTCCAGCTTTAAAACGCGCTTAGATGAGTAGCTCGTCCGAAAGTCAAGACTTATGCGTTGTTGTTGTTGGAAATAACTCCACGTAACTTTAGATATCCACACTGAGAACCGATTAGTGTCCTTAGAGCATATCCACCTTAACATCAGGTCGTAATCTAAGAGTAGTGTGATATAAGATAGTCTATTTAGATTTAACTATGTAGAAGCAGAGCCGGATTAACATGGTACTCCATCGTTGAAGTTAAGTTGTTTGCGCGTCGATCCGTCCCTCTTCGTGTATCCTCTTCATAACACTCGAGCATCACTTGTAAGTAGAGCCCTTGGACTCTGGTCCTCATGTTATTCCTTTCGTATACCATAACCGCCTTGACTTGCGCCAAGGCCATGCTCCAAATGTGAGCCGATGCTTCTCTGCGCCCCATAACTGTCGTCCATGGACCACTTGATATTGTAGTCGCCATAATCCAGAAATGATGACCGAGCTCAGCGCCCACCAAGCTCTATTTAATTGTCTTTCATCGTGGCGATATTTTTCCCCCAGGCGAGCTTTCAATCGATCCAACAATATACTGGAAGTGGCTGGGCGCCTCTCTGGTCAGCATCGCTCCTTGATGCTTACATCTACATCATCCACATGCCGTCCTTCCCAGAAGGTTGCTAAAAGACGCCATACCCCGGCTGCCCGTCTTCATCCCCACACATATGTGCGACCCCTTTCCCCGGCCGTCGGCACTCCCCACCGAGTGGACAGGTCCGTTCATTTTCGTATGCTTCGTTGTAGACGTTCAGCTGGTTACATTCTGTAAAACACCCATACCTGGAAGTCCGTGAGCGTGTGACGATGTTGCCACATGTTACAGGGACCTTGTCACTGTACCCTTCCAATCCACTCCTCATCCATACACCTCGTCTTCCATTTCTCCACAATTCTGTGGTGTAGTCGCTCTCAGAAATTCCTTCTGATATGCGAACACCCACGGGGGGCCCAGATGACTGACTTTCGGAGGTGGTACGACGTCCATCCAGGTCTTGATCCGATCCGGCATCCAGCCGCCTAGGTCATTCCCATCACCTAGGTCGTGACGACTTGGATGATCAATGTTCGTAAAGCTCACCTTGTGTACCCGTCAGCACTGGCGGTTGCGCTCTCTTGATGGACCACTAGGGTGAAAAGTTAAATGTCCGTTGAATAGAGAGTCGAGGGTTAGGACTAGGGTTGCTCCTGAGCGGAGATCTTCACCGGCGAGCAGAATTGACAATATACTTGAAGTTTGTATACTGCGACAGCTGGACCGAGAATAATCGATCGGCCAGCTAAACCAAAGATAACAAAGGGGTAAATCTAGTCTTGTATGTAATCGGGAATCCAAATAACACACTACAATCTTCCACAGTAGGCCAAAAAACGTTACCACACTTTCCAATAGAGATAAATCGTGTTCAAAACACCGGCGACTTGAGTTGAGTATATGCGACGCTGCGACTCCCGGCCAGGGGACTTCCGGTGGGTTTCCTTAACCTTTTTCGGGCAAACCAATAGCAGCAAGAGGGGACCTTGTATGACCTCTGCTGTGAACCAATGAAAGCGACTTGCGTCATAGAAAGCGAAATGTATACTGATTTTTATCCCTACATCCAATACAACCTTTTGTGTAGCCTATCCCAAATAGCAGTCATGTGTCCTACCTGAAAAAGCCCAGTCAGCTCCACCTGGATCTCTTTTGTGTGGCGAACACCAAAACCATCCGGCTCCACCTGGATGATCTTTTGTATATCGTACACCAAAAACCATCTGGATGCTCTTTGGTGTACTGTACACTATCCACTTCGTGTGCCGTACACCAGACATCCTGTCACCGTCCGGCTACCATCCAGCTCTACCTGGATACTCCTTTAAGTACCGTACACCAAATATCCGGCTCGACATTCATCTAAGCCCACTTGGCCGCTGGCGTTAAACTCTTCCTTAGCAGCCCAGCGTCCACCTCTGGCGTCTCATCCGTCTTCCACAAAGCCCCAGCCTTCTTCAGGATCCTTCGCACGTACATCTTTCAGACAATCCGCCCTTCGGTCATCCACCATCGGAGGTCATCCGGCCCACCTGATCCGGATGGCCCATCTCTGGCTAGTCCAATTACAAGTCCCTTGATCACGCCCATCTGGCCCTGCCTAGCACCATCCTGCCGCTGGTGGATACACTCGGCAACTGCCATCCAGCATCCACGCCCTTGGCCGGCATTTTCTGCTAATCAGAATGCACCCTCGGCCAGATGTATTTCATACCTGGCCATTAATTAATTCCCAAGTCACTTCACCACAAATTCTGATTACCCCTTTGGATTGGTGACGATAGTAGAACCCTCGAAATCGCTTTCGTAAAGCCCTCAACGCTCGTATTCCAGTAATCCGTTCTGGTAGATGTCACGGATTACCGTGAATCGATGGGTCCAAAAAGATGTCGAACAATCTCCGGCCCTGGTACTGCCTCTGTTCTGTGGGCTGCATCTTTTCGTATTACCTGCCAATGTAATCCATCCTGAGTTTGAAGCAGTTTATAAAGTTCATGACCTGTTGAATCCAGTCAATTTATCCTTCGTATTCCAACTCGTTGCCAGTGAACCTCTTGCAGATGTCGTGGTGTATACAGGAGTTGTATATCCACTCCTTTTTCCAATAATCCCACCAATTCCTACTCGTGGAGAGAATAAGATCAGTGGCACTACCCAACGGATAAACTTGGCTCCTGAATGTCCACCGGATCCCGCGTGATCAACTCTCCACTGAAACACGTTCGTGTGTGTCCGTCGTATTTGGAAAGTCCGAATCTTCTGATAGATAATGCGGTCGTACTTCTTCTCAAGCAGCATCCGATTTGACTCTTCCATAATCCATGGGTTGCTCGCCCATTGAAAACGTCCCCAGAAAGCTGCTATGTGCCTTGGTATATATGCGGTTCCTATGTCAATAACCACTTGCATTACCTCGTGCTCGTCACATCTCTGCCCCCGATCGCTATTCCGCCTGAATCGCCTCTTTCACGCATGCAGAAATGTGATCAGTTCATAATTATTTAACCATTGTGTCGCCTCTTTTACCGATTGGGAATGCATCGCTGCTGGAATAGATATGAGACCTAAACCCCCTGCTCGAACGGGTAAGTAGATCAGTAGAGGTGGAATTTTGTGCCTCAAGTTGTCCTCGTGCAAAAAGAACTTCCAGACAAACCTCTTTTGTATGTGAACATCATCGCATGTATTACCACCGCGTTATACACCAGTACCCGCTCCTGTACTGAGGTACCGGAGGCTATTACTGTGAGAAGCCGCCTGTGTATCGCTCGTATCCTTATTTCCCAGTTAACATCCGCTAGTGGTCCTGTTCCAATATGATACCCGAGATATCTAACGGTTTCTCCCCCTGAAAGGACCTGTATTCCGAATCATACTGGTATAGTGGCCGCTGTATTAAAACAATATGAATTTACACTTGGGCGGTTGTACTTTCAATCCGGATAGCCTGCCGAAATAGTTAAACACTTGCAGGATATGTGACGTTGCAGAAGTCTTCGCCATGAAGACCGTGGAGTCATCAACAAAAGAAAACCGAAGCGTTCTTTGAGTGTTACTGGTATCTAGGGATATTCCTCCCATCTCTTTACTTTGCTGTATCGCTAGCGCCAGTGGCTCTACAGCGAAAATAAACAATAGGGGGGCCAGCGGACATCCCTGTCGACTCCCAGATTTCACCGATATAGGAAAACTCAAATCCCCGTTGACTAGGGATTGTGCTGACGTGCTTTGATGTAGTAATTCAATTAAATCCACATAACGATCCGAAAATCCAAACATCCGTAGTAATTGTAGTAGATAGTCACGATCAACTGTGTCTTACGCTTTCGCAAAATCAAGAACCAGAATACCCTCACTTTCATCCGGACTTCGGTTTTCTTGATGCTTCGATTGCTGTAAAATCGGCAACATTATCACAACCGCCCTGTCCATCTTTCGACCATGTACAAAGGCTTGCTGAGAACTACCAATAAGCACACCCAAAAAACTCTGTAAGCGCCTAGCCAAAATTCTTGTGAATATTCTGTAGCTGGATTGCAGGAGCGAAGTGGGTCTATAGTCCATCGCATTCTGTGAGTCCCTTTTTTCTGAGTGGGATTATCAATCCTTTCGTGAAGGAATCTGGCGGTTGCTCGCCTTTCAATACTCGGTTCCACATCGTGACAATGGCTGGTAGGAAAGATTCATGTAAGTCTCCATTAAAATCGTTAGATAATCCATCTCGCATTCCTTCTTCGAAGGCTTTTAATCGCCAAAATTACGTCATTTTCATCAATTTCTTCCATGAGACATTCATTCCAGTTGGCCGTCACTTTCCGATCTTGTGGTATTACTACAAATTTTGACAGGTCCTCAGCGAGAGTACTGCGTGGGTTTTCTCTGTGGGAGTATCCGAAGAGGTCACCCCAGCTTACCGAGGTCGTAATCTAAGGGTTAAGACCCTGTGGCTGATTGTTAAACCCGTATGAGCGAATTTGTGGTCTAAACGCCAGTTTTTTTTAAACGCCAATCGGGGATTTTCCAATGAACTCCAAACATAAGTGTTTTTGTTTTGGCCAATGAAATCACTGTATTGAGTAAAACCACGGTTTTAAAGTAAGCCCTGCCTCGTCAAATTTAAGACCTCGTGCGGTAACGACCAGAAAAAAGACTGCCGGTGGCTGTTAAATCTGGTCTAACAGGAGGTTTATAGGTTAAAACCTTATTTAAGACTCACCGGTGGCGTGTTGTAAGCTACCTAAATTTGGGTTAGTCGTACGTTGAGTAGGATCAGGTGTACCACTTACTTAGTGTAGCCATCATTAGCAACAGTTAATGTCCTAATTAAGCTCTTAATTATTGGAAAAGTCAACCGGGCTCCGGGGACTCGGTTGGGTGTGCAGATGGAAAATAATTCGAAACTAAACATCCAGCCCTGCTCGGTTGCCTTGGGAGTTAGTGCCCCGCACTACTCCGTTCCATTTTTCCCATCTTGTACGCCCTATTTATATTAGGTTAGGCTCTAATTATAATAAATATATCTTACCTCTTCGCATGTTCTGATCCACAGCTGGTTGTTGTACTTATACCGTTTCCAACATGGTGATGCTCTTAATGCGTGTAAAAAACTTATTGGGAGTCTCCAATTGACATTTCATCCGATAAAACTCGTACTTAAAAAGCCCATGAGAGTGACGCGTGGGCAGGTGTTGCAATTCTCTTTGTTCTCATTGGTTGTCTGTCAGTGAACAAAGTAAACCAGGGAGATGTTATTCGCACCCCCCCCCCTCTTGGATATTAGCACTCCCTGTACCATCTATCAGGAATAGTGTACCGTAATAAATAGACTCAAGTATTCATCAGCGTCGTCGAAGTCGGAAAACAGCAGTGATGAATCAGAAGAAGAGAGTAGCGAGGGGTCAAGTCTGATTGGACGACGATTCGGATAATTCGTGGTGGAGAAAGTCTTCGTCCTCGTCTTCAGAGGATGATGACAGTACCCAAAGAGCCGTGCTGTTGGCTGGAGCAAACACCTGTAGTAACAAAAGCCAAAGAGTATTCAACTGTCAGCAGCAAGATGACTTCGTCGTCAACGCGGTATACATGTACATTCTGTTAGCGTTATTAAAGTTGCCGTGTGGGGCAAGCGACAACTTTGGGATACATATAGAGTAATTCTTATGATAAATGACAACGCCAAGTGAACAGTTCGTAACATCTTTTTAAGCTGATTCGTCGTGTGGTCGGTGCCGCCGAAAAAGAATGCAGTTGCCCGACCGCAAAATTTTGGTCTTGGTCTCAGGATTTTTATTAAACGAGGTATAATCAATCGACGAACATCATAGGAAACGGAATTCATCATTCACGACATGTAGACTGAGACCAGCGACTCATTTTTTTAACAGAAGAATCAGCATACCAACAACTTGGCGCGAGCACGCCCATCCAAGGCATGAGTTGATGAGAATCGACGGAATACGAAAGACGGTAACCTAGCGAAGATGGTTTGAACGGATCTTTGTGCCGGTCACTTCGACGTAAATGTAGTCGCGATTCTTGATGTCTTATCGAACGGCGTCGCGCGTATCAAGTTCCATCCAGTCCACACCCATAGATTGATATGGATTGGTGCTTTAATACGGTAGATCCGCTCTTGATGTCACTAGACGAGGTGTCAATTGAAGCATAATACTTGTATCATAAAGATTGCCAGACTGACACCCCCGGTACGTTGTATCTTTTTATGGTACAAGGGCGTGCGAATATCCAAGAGGGGGAGGGGTGGGAATAACATCTCCCAGTAAACCATGGATGAGGCTCCCCTGACGTACTTCCTCCCCGATGGGATCGCAGACGATCCGATTAGTGCGATATACCAAGTAGAGTAGGTGTGTATGCGGTTTGTTGGAATTTGATCATGCTTTCGAAAACAAATGTTTTTCAGGTAACAACATTACAGTGGCGTATGTGGTGAAGCGACTTATGAAATAAGGCAAAGTACTTTCCAAAGGGCGTATTCTGATTGGCGCAAATACGGACCAAGGGTGTGAGCGCCGGATAGTCGCCGCCGAGGAAGTCTACAAGCGGCCAGGCGGCGCCAGGCTGGAAATCGGACCGGCGGGCCTGACAAGGGGCGTGGACAGTCGGACAGGCGGGCTGAGTAGACGGGAAGATCACGGATGTTTGACGGCCGAGACGCGGATGGCGGACGGCCGAGATGGCGGATTGTTTGTAAGGATGGAGTGAAGGGAGCCTGAAAGAAGATGATTGTTCTAGTGGATGGAGTAGGCACCTGGATCGTATGAGAGGCTACCAAGGAATTGCTAGCGTCAGCGGCCGAGAGGCGCGGATGGGTGGCTATCCAGCCGAGCCGGCCGGGTACAATGTATCATTAGGACTGGTACCAGATGGGTTCGGTGTACCGGCCGGGTTGGTACTATTGGGGGTTGATGTACCGG
>MIQA02004728.1:0-12993 GCA_001887855.2 Sclerospora graminicola | reverse complement strand
GGTGTCAGATATTAAAAATCCTGGCGAAGTTATTGGGTAGATTTTTTTGTAAAAACAAGCAGTGGAATTACACTTTGCAGTTATCCACCCATTCAGAACCTGACAAACCACCAGATAACTTCTGCCAGAGTCTAAAAAAAGAAAATCGCGCCCATGCCTTCTGCCGCTCCCCCCCCAAAAAAACGAACTGCTCCCGGGCCTTCAGCCGCTGCCCCCGAAACCCAAAAAATATAAACCGCGCCCGTGCCATCCCGCCCCTGCCCCCCCCCAAAACAAACAAACAAAAAACGCGCCCCCGCCTCCGCCCCGCCCGCCAAACCAAAACGCGTGGCCTTCTTGCCGCTGCCGCCCCCCCCCCCCACCACCACCACCACCCAGCCCAAATGGCAATAGTTCCTGAAGAAGAGCTCTCGAAGCTTGGTAATACCCCGGAAGAAGGCATCAAGAAGAAGGCTGGAGCAGTTCGCTTCAGCAGCGAGCATTTCCGACGGCTTGTTGAGTGGCTGGAAAATCCAAACAACTATACCAACCTTCACGGAACGAGGTCCAAAACCAAGGTTGGTGGTGATAACCAAACCAAAGCAACAGTGTATGGTGAGCTTGCACGCCACATAAACAGCAAGACAAAGAAGAAGATTTTAGGGCTCGATGCAGGAAGCATGCGCTGTCGGTCAGTCACAGGGTTGTAATTCCTTTGTTACTTCTCTGGTATTTAACTCTCTTGCTACTGTGGGCATGAATACCATATAAAGTCCTTTAAAAGAGCTTTTCAAGAAGTCAACAGACAGACCGGTTTTGGTATTAGTGAGGACGACAAGAAAAAGGGGATTTATACTGTTGCAGCGAAGCTGGACAAAATCTGTGTGCGGGACAGGGCGTGGTGGGGTAGGGTGTGCGGGGCGCGGCGTGACGGGGTGGGGAGTGGCGGGGCGTGGTGTGGTGTGGCCGGGTGTGGCGGGGGTGCGTGGTAGGGCGTGGTGTGTGTGGAGAGTGGTTTGGCGTGCGGGAGCGTGACGTGGCGTGGCTGGGCATGACCGGGTGTGGTGTGCGGGGCGTAGTGGGGTGTGAAAACTCTCCTTTCACGTGCGGGAAAAGAGCGTTTTCCTATCGCCAACCTCAGGAGGTGGGTGACAAGAATTATTTGTATAAATAACAGGGGCTTTCACACTTTTGTTTTCCGGTTTTACCTATTTGTTTTTACAGTGAAACCCACCAATTCTGACACCCCCTATAAGATATTTTGAAAAGTGCTTCCGGACACGGCTAATTGCTTTGCGTGGGTTTGCCTTTTTCCATCCCACTCAAACGATACTGCTTTTTCTTATTCTCATCGTCCTTGATAAAATCGTTTACCACCAGATCCTTAATACCATCGTTATCTTCGTTTTCCTCTTCTTCATCGTCATGAATCCCTTTATTAAGAGAATCAGGAACACCAGCAGCGGGCGGATGTTGATGCTGAATGTCTTGCTCTTCCTCCCGCTGATGATTTATATCCACTATGACCGAGTTGATTTTTTGTTAGTGATCGTCTGCTTCTTCTCTTCATTTGCGGATGAGATTGGTCAGTGCTAATAAACAGACAACTGCCACTCTATCGTATACCTGTTTTTGTAGTGATAGTGGTAGACTACCGTTTTCGGTACGGCCAACCATCATCAATCACCCTTCATCACTCATCACTTATCATCATCACTAATCACTCGCCATCATTACACATCACTTCTCATACAATATCCGCTATCAATTCCAAAATCTGTCCAAAATGTGTCTCTATGCCTATTTTGTTACAATTTAAACTATAAGATTCCGAAAATGGCATCTCCTTGCACAATGTTTTCTATCTTAAGAAATCCTCCTGCTTCATTAAATGTACAACCTGGCCGATAAGTTGCTCAAGAATATCAGTGGGCCGTTCAGGCGGTAGATTCATGTCGTCATAAGTTTAGCAGCTTTTACAAGGCAGTTCGCAAGATTCTACTGAAAAAGACTTGGCACTGGGATTGTTTTTGTAGAGGATGTCAAATTAGAAAGTGCTTAGCTGGTATCGGCTTCTCTAGGTACCTTCTTACGCAAGCTAATCAAGGATGTATGTCCCATTTTCTTAATGTGGATAGACTACCGGTTATAAAACTGTTGTCCACTGTTAGTCCCATTGTTCATCCCAGTTGCTCCATCCCGTCCCTTTTTATAATGCATATGTAATAATGTACCACCTGTACCATCTCATCTAGGTACAATACTCCCCCTCGACTAGAAGTTCCCAGTCTTAGACTTTCCAATAGTAAGCGATACTTCTTTGTTGAAATCGCCTTAGTTAAGAAATCAGCCAATTGAAATTTCGACTCAATATACTTGATGTCTACGATCTTGGCCTTCACTTGTTCCCGTACAAAATGATACCGAATGTCGATATGTTTCGCACGACTCTGGTACCATTATTTTTAGCAATAGCAATTGCACTCTGGTTATCCTCGTAGACAGAAATTGGATAATCGACATTTATCTTCAATTCGTTCAGTAAGCTCCTTGTCCACAACACTTCTTGAATGCATAACGATAAAGCCATGTATTCTGCTTCTGCTGTGCTCAACGCCACACTCTGTTGAATCTTCGACTTGAAAATAATGGGAGATCAATTTACCATCACCATCACACCTGATGTTGATCGTCGGCTATCTTTGTTTCCTGCCCAGTCTGCATCTGTATACGCTTCAACCTTGATACCATCTGTATTCTATTGGTAACAAATTCTGTTGCTTGAACTTGACTTGAGGTATCTGAGTACTCGAATTTCGGCATTCCAATGTTCTTCACTTGGCTGTTCCAGGTGTCGACTTTTTTGGCAAACAGCATATGAAATATCTGGTCGTGTCCCAGTTGCAATATACAACAGCGATCCGACAAGTGACCGAAAAGGACGATTTTCCATTTTGGGGTCCTTTCCTTGCACTTGTACAAAAACGGTCCTTCAACACTTGGATTTGTTACTGGCTTCGAGTTGATCAGACTAAATTTTTCGACCATGCTTTGAATGCAGGTACCTTGACTTAACTCTAGTTGTCGTCGATCTTGTTTGTAATCCGCTTCAATGACAAGTATAAATCGGACGCTTCCTAGCACCTTCAACTTGAAATGTTTTAGGATTTTCTATGGAACCCTTTTATTGCCTCGACCGACTTTGCACCAATAAGCATGTCATCGACATATAGTGCTACGTAAATCCACGAATCTTCATATTTTTGGATGAACATGCATGAGTCAGATGTGCATGACTTGAAACCCATAGTGACGAAAACGCTTGTTACCTAAATCATGCAATTGCCGCTTGTTTAAGTCCATATAGACTCCGATTTAGTTTGAACACTTGACCAGGCTTTGCACTTCTACCTTGAGGTGGATATTTGTACACCTCTTCTGCTAACATTCCATTGAGAAATGCCGTGTCTATGCCATACTGATGTATAAACACCCCAATTTGGCAATTTATTGCCATGAAAATCCGCTCCGAATTTAAGTTCACCACCGGAGAATATGTCTCGGTGTGGTCGATACCATACGTCTGACGAGTTCCAAGAGCAACAAGCCGTGCCTTAAATCGTTCGATTTCACCATGATCGTTTCTTTTAATTGCAAAAACCCATTTTGTACCAATAACCTTTTTGTTTGGAGGTTTTTCTTGAACACTCCATGTCTCTTTTTCTTCCAGCGCACTTAATTCATCTTGTATTGCTTTCACCACATTCCGCGCTGTGGCGATTCAATGGCTTCATTATACGATATCAGGGTTTCGTATACAGCATGTGCCTGTTAGTATCCAATTCAGTGACGTTTCAGTGGTCGCATCTCAGAAACCAGTGAGCCATCAGCTGTTGTCACAATGTCCCGGCTGACGTTGCTTAATGGAACAATTTCTGTTGATGACAGATTCCTTGCATAAGCGACTATGCTTGTTTCCACTGATGGTCCAACGTTTCCATGTTGATTTGACCTTGTCACCAATTGGTTTGTACCATTTTCACAGAGATCATCATCGGTCATAATCACATCGTCTATTTCAATTGAGGGTCAGATGTGTGGAACTCGCCTTGTCGATTTGGGTTGTTGACATTCTGGTTCTGTGTCGTGACGATCTGACGCGGAGTTCCGGGCTTCTATTTCCATATCCTCTGTTCCATCTATTTGTCGGAACTCCGTACACACGCAATCATCTTCATGTTCATCGGTATTACTACTTGTACTTTCTCCATCAACCACTTGAATATATTTTGTTTGTGGTTCTTCATTGAGCGTCGCTGTTCTTGTATACGCCACTCTTTTAGTTTCATAATCCCAGACTCTATACCCCTTGTTTGTTTTGAATACCCCAACAGCATGCATCAAAACATCTTTTTGTCGAGCTTTTTCCGTTTCGATTTGTCGATGTGTGCGTAGCCTTGAGCACCGAAAACTCGCATTCCTTCAAGGTCCGGTTTTTGTCCAAAAATTATTTTGAAAGGTGTCGTCATTTTATGTGCCGCACATGGAATTCGGTTTGTGACATAAACAGCCGTGTTTATGGCTTCAGCCCACCATTTCTTTTCCACATTCATATAATAGAGCATTCCCTTTGCTCGTTCCGTTAGCGTCCTATTCATCCGTTCAGCTAATTCATTTTGCTGATGTGAATACGGAACTGTTGATTGATGAACGATTCCGCTTTTCCGACATATTCCAGCAAATCTTCTGTTGATATACTCTTTTCCATTGTACATTTTATCTTCTATCCCACTTGATTCTCCATGAGAGCTTGAATTCCAGGAACCGATCCACTACTTCTGATTTGTTTGAAATGTAGTATGCTATTACATACCTTGAGAAATCATCAATAGACGTAACTACGTATCTTGAACCTCCTTGTGACTTAGTGTCCATTGGACCCATCACGTCACTGTGGGCTATCTCCAATACATCTTTGGTTTTTATTTCCTCATATGCTGATTTTGGAAAAGATTTGATGCTTGACTTGCTCAGCATGCACCCTTCACATATTTCTTGCTCTTCTTGATCCGATGGTTGCTTCAACTTGAAGCCGTTGACACATTTATGTAAATTCTGCATCGTCTGTAATGGCAGATCGCCTAGATGAGCATGCCATGTGCTTGTCTTCACCGGGTTCGTTTGTAATCCATTCTTTTCACACGAGTTAGCTAAGTTAATTGGACCACACTCAAGGACATACATTTTGTTGCGCTGTACAACACTGGCAACGATCTCCTTATCGTTCCTTATTTCACAATTCGATTTTGTGAACCTAACATGTAGTATTTTCTTCGACAGTGCTGATATGAATAACAATCTTCTATCCAAATCCGGTACTGAGAAAGTATCCTCAATTCGGACTGTCTCCCCGCCTTTAAGTACCACTCGTACTGTTCCGACCCCTTTTGCGATAACTTCACAACCATTCGCAATGGTTATTCTAACTGGGGATTCCAAATGGGCGAATATCCATAAACTCGTTTTTGTGTGGGCACATGTGACTACCAGCACCACTGTCAGTAACCACCCATCCGAATATCCACTTGACACTGAATAAGCTTGTTCTTCACGTCCTTTCTTTTCTTCCTGACTTCTACAGTATTGACGCTTATGTCCATACTTATTACTTAAGAAGCACTTTCCCATGAACTTGTCCTTTCTACTTTTGGTACGTGGTACCATATTTGACTTCGATGTATGCGTAGTCCGTAACGCAACTTCTTGACTTTCTTTCCGTGCCACGCTGTCGAAATCACGTCGCAGCATCTCCTTTGCCTGAAACAGTGTCATACCAGGCATGTTTTCGATGATCTGTACTATCTGCTCGTAGTCGTCCGTTAGACTACCTAGACGTATCACCAAATGTTCATCAGGGGAGATTTCCTGTCCCACAGCTTGTATAGTCATGCACAGATCATCAAATCGCAGAAAGTGCTCCATCATATTACCACCTTTTGGTAATCGAAATTCGTGCAGCTGTCACCGCAGTTGTACTCTATTGTGTACACTTCGTCGTAAAAAGAAATTTTTGAGTATCTCCCATGCCTCAGCAGTCGATATTGTCATGCGCATCATCGACTGTAAACTGGGGCTAACCATAGTCGTCACAATAGCGAAGGCCCGCATGTCATTGACTTTCCAACCTGACGCTAAAGCGTCATCATCCGCGGGGGCCTTCAGAGCATCAATATGCTCAAGCAATCCCTTTTTGGCCAATTGAATTCGCGCATTAAACTCCACACGAAGTAGTTGTCTTCGCGGAGTATGTCATACGCGTCGTAAGGGTGGGCTTATAACCTTTCGCAATGTAAGAATAAAGTGAAGAATGAATGGCTCGTGTTCTAACGCGTGCCAGACGCGTTTCGGCCCCCGCCGGGGCCTCGTCAGTGGCTTTGTCAATTTATAAGAAATAAATACCCGGACGTCTAGCTATCTTTGCCCGGTAACTTCATAGCAGCATCTTGAAGCTTTTAGACCGTTCCATATATCCTATCGTAGGTTGAATCTCTGGAGTGCAACTTGTCGTTTCCTACACTCTCCCTATACGACATGACATGTAGCTTGGTTAAGCATACATCTATCCGTACTGTCCATTACTACTTGAGGCTCGCCACCTGTGCTCCAGCGTCATTGCTCACTCGCTTGTTAGATATATCCCGGCTGCCCTACATTGTGACTGTTTCGCACAGCATCACCTAAGTTTTTTTTTACCTTGCAACCTGCGCAGGTCTTCCGGCTCCTCCATTATCCAGTACTATGTCTCATCTTGATATTTTACCCCGTCGTTGAGATTACTCGTATTTCTCCCTTCCTCGTGACCACTAATACACCAGTCACTACTTCACTTGATTCCACCTCCATCTGAAGAATTTGGTCGTATCTATCGTGAACGTAAATAGCGTCTGCGTGTCACCGTGCACGCTTTGATCGTTTTACCATCGTCGACAGTTCCTTTGCGAATTCATGAACGACATAGCCCCCGGTGCACATCCTGCGTACACCACAGTTACCAACCCAACCGCTTGGGCTCATAACCTAATGAAAAAGACTTGGCACTAAAATTGTTTTATTAGAGGATGTCAAATTAGAAAGTGCTTAGCTAGTATCGTCTTCTCTAGGTACCTTCTTACGCTAGCTAATCAAGGATGTATGTCCCATCTTCCTCAATGTGGATAGACTACCGGATATAAAACTGCTGTCCACTGATTAGTCCCATTGCTCATCCCAGCTGCTCCATTCCGTACCTTTTTATAATGCAAATGTAGTAATGTACCACCTGTACCATCTCATCTAGGTACAATAGATTCTATTTTTAATTCCAAATGAGTTGAAAGCATCAGCTGCACAAGAACCGCACCTTTGAATAAAACCGGATGTCACCAGATGCCCAGCTATACCAGGAGGCATTATCGCATTGTTATAAACTCATAGTGTTGGCGTTGCAAAATCTTCTTCGTACAGGTGCTTTCTAGGAGAGCCCAATTTACATTGAGTCAGCGTCGGTTCTAAAATCCTCACGTGCCATTTGTCGCCACGCCTTAAACGTAACCATGTTTAGCAACATTTCACTTGCCGTAGCAGCACTAACAAAATCACGCCGATCCAATCAAAATACGGATCTGCATGTCCTTGATGGGAAGAATATTGGGTTACAAACTGTACTTAACTGGTGAAAACTGGCAAAAATGGTGAATACTGGCAATACTGGACATAACTGGCTGAACTGGGTAGGAAAAATGGTCTTACTGGGTGGGTTGTCAGTCTATCAAACCAGTAAACCAGTTCACCAGGGCACTGGTTAAACAGAGCCAGTGCACAGCTCTTATCTGAATCTATCCATTCTTCACCCCTAAATATAAAGTGAACCTATATCATCGTATATTCTTCAGCCATTATTAATATATATTAAAACAGGCAAAATGTGGCTCTTGTATCGATGTACTCGATCCAGTACAGTGTGTAAGCGATTTCCTTTCCTCCGAGTGCGTCCAGTCAAAAAATAAGTTGTTAATTTACTGTATGAGGACGCAGTGTTTGCGTCGCTCCTTCCGTCTCTGCTGGCCATTCAAGCACTCGAGAGCCCGCTCCATTTTGTTGGGAACGTAGCATCAACGTCAAATCAAGAGCAAGAACAGACTGCGACGGTAACGGAGCCAGCAATTCTCGTTGCATCCAACGATCCCACGGCTCCCGGAGCTGTCATAATTGCTGTGACACAACGAATCCATCTGTTGGAATTTAAAGGCATTTTGATGAAATCAAATTTCATGTTAAGCAAAACTACGTGGACCACTGTATGTGAAATTTAGGTTATAAAGTACGATTTTGAACTTAATAACATAAATATGTATTACTTTCCCTTTTTACATACTTACGACAAGTGGTGACTGGTGACAGTGCGGGTCTAAGCACTTCCTTACCTTAGCTTACAAAGCTAAGTACGCATAACTAAGCGGACGAACAAGTGTGTTGGTAGTTGCTTGCCGGACTATAAACACTCGGTGCTACATTGTTAGTATCAGCTGCTGTGGTGATTTTCTACCGGTTATGTATGACCCAAGTCTCACGGGCTTTAATCACGCACAGACACGAAGTTTTAAGTTTGATTCTTTCTCCTTCTCGTTTTTGGTGGATTGTTGGAATTTTGTCTTTTCTTCTCGTGGTGGAATAAGTGGTTATTTTCTCATTTTTCGATTAAGTTTTCTCTTTCGTGGTTAAAATGGAAGACGAATAGAGTGAAAAGTCGGATGCCAATATGGAGGCAATCCTGAAGCGTATGGACCGACGGCATGAAGCGGTTGAAGAGGCGCGGTCACAAGGATCCACCCCAAGCACCTCATCCGGGTCCAACAAGGGATCAGAATACGCGAGTGCGTTTAGAAACACTCTGAGAAATCACGGGCGTTCGGGATGAAAATGACACTCAACAACCTAAGGACCGAAGAAGGCATAGGGCGTGGCGGTGGCATAAGAGGTGGCGAAGAAGCCGCACCACCGGGGCAAGCGCCAGGGTTAAATATGCCGGGAGTGGCGGCTGGCATAGGCGTGCCAGGGAATTTGGCCACAAATCAGATAGGAAACGTCAGTGGTGTGAAAATACCAAGACTAAGCACTCAAAACTTCTCAGGAGCAGAGGTTTACGCAGGACTAGGCTCCAGCTTCAAACATTGGGCATATTTTTTTATAGAAGCAGTTGAAGTGGTGGAAATTGCGTCAGGATTTACGTGGAATGAATGCTTGAAGATAAACAAGCTGCGAGAGCACCTCGAAGGCGTAATGTTGAAGTATTTCCAAGCGAACATCGGAACCTGGTGGCAGATATCGTCAGGGTTATACTTTGTGCTAGAACAAATACTGAACGCCTTCAAGGTCAATATTTCACACTACCAAGCTGCGCAACGTTTTGATGCTGAGAAGGACCCTAGGAAGGCCTGGTTCGAGCACTCTCTATACTTGGTCGCGTTTGCCCGTGAAAGTGACTCGAGCGAACGTTTAATTGTGGAGAACATAGTGAAATTTGCATCGCCGAGGTTAAAAATCGCGTTAATGGTCCGATACAATCCGCAGCGGCAGCAGGAACTGATTTCCTGGGCGCAAGAATTGGACGATGAATCGCACAAGTTGAAGCGCCCAAATCTCGGAAAGCTCGCTGTAAATTTTGTGGATGAACACGGCATAAAACGTGTGTGCTATGGCTGCGGGACCGAAAGGCATATTTGACGAAATTGGCCGCAGCAAGAAAGCAAAAGAGGGCCCAAAATGAGCGATAGACGGGGCCGGCAAGGCCAGAAAAGCTCTGAGCATCGTTTCGTGTTGTCCACGACAGACGGACAAGCAGCAAACACTATACAAGGGAAGTTTGAGAGCGACCTATGGATTGTAGACAGTGGAGCCAGCCGACACCTCATATCGGATGAATGGCTCCTGGAAAATGCAAAAAATTGCTGTCGGAACGATGCTTTAACGCTCCCAGACGGAGGAACAGTGGAAGTAACTAAGGTTGGCCAAGTTACGCTGTATCGAAGTGAATTATCCAGCAAAACTATAAAAATCACGCTGACGGAGTTTTTTTTCGCACCAAAATTGGCAAAATATCTCATATCATTAGGATGTTTACGCAAAAAGGGCTGTGTACTACAAAATAATGGCGAAAAAATGGAGATAACGTTTCAAAACCAAGTTTTGTTCAATGTTGAAGTCTATGGATCTGTGTTTGTTGCCTATTTACGTGCAGACAGGTCTCGCGATCACGCAAAAACGTTCTCGAACATGGTTATGAACGTTGCTGCAGCGGATGTGGATAGTGAAGTGCAAGAATGAACTTTACATCACTTCCACACCCGACTTGGACACCTAGCTTACGATGCGGATGAAAGGCTAGCTCGGGACCCCCTGTCAGGCATTAAAATTACGGATTATTCACGTCCGAACTGCCTGACCTGTGCGGAGGGCAAAGGGCACAAATCCAAGCAACAGAAAAAGGATTCCAGAAGCAACGCGCCAATAAATCGCGTGGGTGGGGTAATATGCAGCGATTTGGAAGGCCGAAAAACCCCACGCGATCGGCGTGGATATAGGTTTCTCGTGGTTTTCGTGGACCACTATACGGATTATGTGCGTGTATTTGCGGCACGTACTAAAGATCGTGCCGCAAAAATGTTTGAGCATTTTTATGCTGGTTTGAAAGGGAAATTAATTGCCGAATCCCCGTCTTGCGTACAGACGGTGGGGGCGAATTTCGAAATGTGGATCTATTTTGCAAGCAAACGGGTGTGCGCAGGCAAATCACAGAGGCCGACACCCCGGCTCCCAACGGGACAGCTGAACGCATGAACTGGACCATTTCCAACACGGTCCGGTGCATGCTTTTTGGATCGGGTGTACCTTTAACTTTCTGGATGGAGGCGGCTGAGTACCACGTACATACTCAGCCGCAGTCCGACCAGGGCAAATCCTGGAAGGGTACCCCGATCCAGATGTTAATGAGCAAGCCCACAGAGACATCGTGGTTTTTGGGTCGCCCTGTATAGTATACAGGGACCCACGATCAAAATCGCTCGCAAAACAGGGCCTAATTCTAAGCAAAAAATTACGAAACGAAGGGTTATAATGTAATGGGGTGTCATTACATAAGTGATATTTAAAATCAAATATCACATTTCAATTTCAGACTTAATGTCTGAAATGTGAAAATTGGATTATAAGTTGTTATAATCCACTTTGAGAACAATTCTGATATAATTATCGAATCTAAAAGGAAATCTAATGATAAAGATATATTCAGACGTTTTATACTACATGTTTGTATGATTAGTTTAGATTTAATTATAGTTATTAACTCTAAACCACTCATAATATATTCACTCTTAAACTTACCTTCTTCCTGACACGTAGCATAAGTTATATATATTTAGTATATATATACACTTAAAAGATTAATTAATAAATTAATTAGTCTTTACTTATAGTTTATCTAAGATAAACTAAGGAGGACCAAATTTACATTTGGTCCTACTCAATTGCACGCTTCCTCACTGCAATTTCACAGTGTAAGCTGTGTAACAGTTTCCCTGTTACACCTGGTAGCACTTTGTGGTCCGTCTAAACGACCACTGCTGACGCGTTCCACTAGTTAACTAGCGGAACGAAGGTTTAAGAGCCGTTGGCTGTCATGGCAACAGCCAACGATCGTGAGCGTGAGCGTCAGCTCGCGCAAGATTTAGTTAGGGAAAACTTCCCAAACTGGTCACAGAGTGCTGTGACCACTGTGATCGAAATGATCCGGACCATAGGGCCCGAGGTCATCTCTCTCCACCGTGGTAAAACCCCGGAGGAAGCCTTGGAAACGGTCACCCGTTTCAAGAGGATGTATGTTCATCCTCAGGTGCGCAATGCAATATTGCGCTCCCAAACGGCAGCAGCAACAGCAGCGTCCGCACCTAGTGCGAGCGTTGAAGTGGTAAAGGCGCGGATTCCGCCCTTTACTGGCGAAGGGGGTGAACCCCTTCGTAGGTGGTTCGCAGAAGTGGAATATGCCCTCTCTGCGCAAAAGATTGTGGACCCGCGTTCACAAGCTTATTTCGCCACCACATGCCTAGGCGGTCGCGCCAGGGCATGGGCGATGAGCCGCAGATCCACTGATGGATCTGCGTTCCTGATGTATCAGAATTTTAAGCTGAGCTGAAGCTCAACTTCGTAGCTCCAGAAATGGAGCTTAGTTGCCGCAAAGAGTTCATGGAACTCAGGCAGGGCAAGCTGAGCCTACATGCGTACGCTCAGAAAATACAATATTTGTTATCAAATATTGTATACGAGCCGGTGCCCCTGCCATGCAGGTCACTGGCTTCATGAAGGGACTGAATGACGGTCCCATCAAACAGAGTCTTTATCGGGTTCCCCCAAAGACTCTGAGGGATGCTATAGACCAAAGCAAACGAGAGGAATTCAGCATGCGTTCAGCAGCAACGCATGCTGGGGTTAGTCGAAAAGCTCAACTGCCTTTCGACTTTAACATGCCGCCAGTGCAGCATGTTAACAATAACAATTTCTCGAATAGACGAAGTTCACACTTCGTCCCGATACACCAACACCCGCGCCAGGGCGCGGGCGGAGGAGGTCCAGAACCTATGGACCTATCGGTTGCAGTTGCCTCGACATCGAGGCAACCGAAGAATTAGAAGTTCCTTTGCTGCAATAGATGCGCGAAGATGGGCCATTACGCCCATGAATGCATGGCACCGCGACCGGCGCCACGCAGTCAGCGGACTGGACAGTCCGCTGGTAAGCGTCATCAACAGGGGCAACCCTCTGTTGATGCAAAAAACTTCAACAACCAGTAGGGGCGGGGTGCCCTACTGGACGGGTTATCTCACATGCCGACATCGGGCATGTGAGGATAATAGCCCCAGACGGGACTATGTCCTGTCAGCATGTGCAGGGTGAAGAGAAACCTCTCATCACCCTGGAGGTTAA
>MIQA02004727.1:0-11826 GCA_001887855.2 Sclerospora graminicola | reverse complement strand
GATAAATCAGTATACGTTTCGCTTTCTTAGACACAAGTCGCTTTCATTGGTTTACGGCAGAGGGCTAACAAGTTCCCCTCTTGCTGTTATTGGTTTGCCCGGGGAAAGGTTAAGTTAACCCACCGGAAGTCCCCTGACCGGGAGTCGCGGCGACTTCGTATACTCACCTCAAGTCGCCCGTGTTTTGAACACGGTATTAAGTATTGGTAAGTGGTGACATTTGGCCTTCTGTGGATACACATTTGGATTCGCCCTTCATTGTTATTGGTTTAGCTGGCCGATCGATTATTCTCGGTCCAGCCGGCACTATACAAAGTTCAAGTATATTACCCAACGAGCTCCCCGGTGACGATTTCCGCCCAGGAGCTACCCCTAGTCCTACACTTCATCTCCCTATTGGACGGATTTACACTTTTCGCCCTGGGGTCCATCAAGAGAGCTAACCACCCAGTACTGACGGGTACACAAGGTGAGCTTTTAACATGCAACATTCGAGCAGTCGCGATCAAGCGAATGGAAGCGACCGATCCAGCCGGCCTCAAGCCGGATCGGATCATGACTCGGATGGACGGAGTACCCCCTCCGGTAGTCAGTCGTCTGGGACCCCCGTGGGTGTTCGTGTCTCAGGAAGATTTTCTGAGAGCGACGACACCACAATGGTGCGCGTGCCTGGATCTCTTGGTGACCCTGGATATCACCGCGAGTCCCTAGCGGGCGAAAGACCTAAACCTGTCAAATTTGTTGACGATGTTGTGTCGGGTGCATTGGGGGAAGGCATATCGCCCCAATGCTGCTGAAGATGGAAGGATGCGATGGTCGCCTCGGATTGGGGGAGTTCGAGGTTGACATAAAAGAAGAAGTTACTCCCCTAGAGGCTCCGCCGGGGGCGGATTACGGTACTACTTACTGCAGTGCCGGCCGCTACACGGATGGAGCCGGATCGGACTATGGTGCAAGTCACCATAGTCCGAGGAAGGATCATGGTTCCGACCATGATCCTAACGAACGAATGCATATTTTGGATATAAAAGAAAAGATAAAGGAAGAAAAAACGGAAGTCGGATACGACCGGAGTGGGAAGCCGGCCGGATCGGGACCAAGTCGCGATCTGGCCCCCTACCCCTAAAGAAACCGGATTGGCAGGAATTGGACTATTCGACTTACAAAGGCAAACCGCGATTCGAAGAGGAAGAAGAGAAGCAGGACGGCCTATCGACGGATGTCGCCTTGGAGCGTGCTTTCCATCTTCACGAGTTGGGGCAATTCTTGCGGACGGACAAGGTACTAAAAATAACACGGCCGAAGATCATAGGCGGACTGAAAGGTCCCGTCTCTCCCCCAACTCTCTCAGACGGCCACGTGTCCCTCATTAGAGGACTATTCGACCAACTTAAACAAGCCGGCATCAACACCGGCGTGTTTGATCCGAACGAGTTGTTTGATCTGAAGATGGACAAGTTGAAGGAAGCGTCCAGCGCCCTGCACGACCACTTGGTACCACTAGTGGGTTGCTCGCCGCCGTCGAAAAAGATGACAGCTACGACTGGAGTGGCGCCGTCCACGCCGCCGGCGACAAGCAAACCAGCCGGTATACACTCAGGCTCTTCGCAGTACGAGTCTGCCCCTTCGGAAGCGGACTCATCGGATTCATCGGTGGGTATCACTCGCATGACGCTTGGCCCAAGGGGAGCAGCGCGTGTGGCGACAGCCATGAAACTTGGAGGACGTGAGGATCCGGGTACGCCCGAGCGGAAGAACGCCGGCCAGTACAGCGTACAGGCCTGGCGGACAGCGACGGCGGATCCAGAACCGAAAGAGGAAGACGAAGACGCGGATGGACGGGTTAAGAAGGAATGCCAATCTGGCAGCCCGGCCGCCCCTCAAGTCGCCCCTCAAGCCGCCCCTCAAGTCGCCCCTCAAGTCGCTCCTCAGGTGCCGGATCACTTGCAAAACATGTTCTCGGCGATGATGGAGCGATATTTGGAAGAGCAACGTCGGCTGAGCGCCAGCCGCGGCAGTCCGAAGTCACCGGACCAGCCTGCTCGTCGTGGAACACAGGCCCCCGAACCAGTCCAGTACTATGCGAGGGAGCCGAGTGATGAAGATATGGAGTCGGTGCGGTCCAAGCAAAGTGAACCCCATGCCGCCCCGCCGAGCCGTCAGACAGGTCGCCGGACCGGACGTCGGCCAACGAACAGGAAGCTGTCTCTCAGCGACGTGGATATGGAATCCGTCAGGTCGGCCAAGTACCATTACGATACGGATGACTTGGATCTGGGGATGGCCCGCCGAGCCCATATGGCCTCGGCCCAAGCGTTTGACGCGGATTCGGGAGCGATCACGAGGGTGCGAATGTCGGCCACGTCCGAGCTGAAAAACTTCACCGGACGCGACGCGGACGAGGACCAGGCCCGAGGATGGTTGAGCAAGACGAAGTCGGCATTTCTCAGAGACCGGACGTCGGACTATGAGAAATGCCTGATCTTCGGGGATCTGATGAAGGGACCAGCGAAACACTGGATCCAACAGCTCAGCCGGGAAACCCGAGGAAATTGGAGGGGATTGGCCGGTGCGTTCGAGGAACAATACTGCGGAGCTGGAATGTCAGCGGGCGACAATATTTTCACACCAGGAAGCGAGCTGATGAGACCCCCTTAGAGTATCTCCATCGCTTAAATGTCGCTGACATGAGAGCGGATATTCCCGTTAAAGAAGATACCAGCCGATCGGAAGCTGAATACGTGGAACTTTTCATCAGCACGTTGGACGATCGGGAGATGGCAGACCAGCTGGCATTACTGCGGTTGAAGAATACGACGGAGCTGGAAGTGACGTTGCGCACGTACCTAAGGGCGAAGAAGCAAGGCCCCAAGGCGGCAGTTGGAACCGGCCGTTTCAAGTCCCGATTTAACGCGGATCAAGGAGGCCGGCCGCCATCTACCAGGACGGCCCGAGCCGTCCGCATGGTCGCCCGAGAGTCAGACGCGACTAGCTCGGAAGAGGAGTATCAGCGATCTGGGGGCGAGTCTGAGGAGGAACAGTATCGGTACCTTTTCTCGGCAGAAGCCAGTCAGCCGCCCAGGCTGCCAGCCGATTCCGGTCAGTCGAAGAGTTTTCCCGCTCGAGCTGACCAGGATTACCCTAGGCGCAAGTGCACCCACTGTGGGTCCATCAAGCACGACGACCGGAGCTGCTGGAAGCGGCTGACGTGCAAGAAGTGCGAGAGGAAGGGACACCCGGCGGAACACTGCCTGTTCACGTGTAAGGCTTGCGGAGAGGTGCATGAGGCGGGACTGTGCCCAATGGAAGAATTCTACAACCTGTTGAAGAAGTGGTACGTCCCGACCAAGCCTTCTGGAATGTTGCCGCCTGGAGTGGAAAAGATGTTAAACTAGATCGCTCGCCTGGTTGGAATCTGGTTCGAGCCGAGCGGTCTAGTGTTAGTATCTATGCATATGTCGGTAAAGAGGATAATCAAGAAGCAAAGCAAAGGATAACCGACAATACATGTAAGTTTGACGATTACGTCACCTGGTCCCCGGCCGGTACGGCTGACCCCTTCCTGGTGAGCAGTATACGGACGGATGAGTATTCTCGGTCTGAAGTGCGAATGGAATTGAACTTGTTGCCTGGCGAGTCGCGAGGTTATTGGAAGTATCACTCGCCGGATAAATGGTTCAAGCAGCCAAGGCGGATGGGAAAATCAATAACCAGAGAGCTACCATGTTGTTCGATTCTGGCGCAGAAGTGTCTATCGTAGACACCACCTTTGCTCGTAAGGTGGGGTGTGAGATAGACGAGACGAAGCGACAAGAATGTATAGGCATTGGAGAGAGTTCGTACATGACCCAAGGAAGGACAAGAGTCAAGATTACGTTAGCTGGGTCACTGGTATATTATTTTACCGCCTGGGTAGGCAAGCTGGCCGGGCAGGATGCAATTTTAGGTATGGATTTTATGGTCCCGGCCGGCATACGGCTGGACCTATCGCATAGAACATTGACGTTGCCGGACGAGGTACAGATCCAGCTGGCCGGCCGGCGGCCTTTATATGGCGCCCACGTCCAGTTCCTCAAGTTAGGTCAGTTTGTAACGGTGCCAGTGGGAAAAGCGGTGGAAGTAATGTTACGACCACACGACCGGCGGAGTAAGTTATGGCTGACCAGGGGCGAGTGCTGGGTACCATCGTTCGTTAAAGGGGGTGGTCATCTCAACTTCATAAGCGTGACCAACATCTCTGAAAAACCCCTCACCTTGCATGAAGATGTGATTATTGGAATGTGGCTGGCCGAGGATAAAGTGCCCCGCCGGCCGGGCTATGTCACTGTTGGCTCAAGACGCTATATCGAGTGGCAAAACCTGGCTTTTCAGGCAACCACCGATCTAGTCAGCGAAGAGGAAGAATTAGAAGAGGACCAGACTCCGATGGTGGATAAACCCGAGTACCGGACCCCTTCTAAAATATTGACGCGGAGCCGGCCGTCGCCGGATCCGGCTGAATGTATTGATCGAAGCTACGCCCCGATCGCGGAACTGGTTTTGCCCACTCGGAGGGAGACGGAGGAACGACAGAGTCGGGAGAGAGGGCCAAGCAGAGTTGCATATACGGTCAGCCCCGATTACGGTTGTGAGGACCGAAGTGAAAGCGGATCGGCCCAGCCGGCCGAGCAGAATTCGGAATTAGCCGAATGCGGATCGGCCCAGCCGGCCGAGCAGAATTCGGAAGCGGCCGAAGCCGATCAAGTCTGCATTCATGAAGGGGGCGAACTATATGTTGAAGGCATGGAAGAACAGATGGCGGTGTTACCTGAGGTGACCCCATGCCCCCCAGCAGTCACTATCGACGATCTACAAGTGGGAGACACGGATGTGAACACCCCGGAGGAGATCAGCAGGTTGAAGAATATTATATGGAAAAGACGACATCTGTTGATCGGACCAGGAAACGCACTTCCTCCGGCCGCCCATGGGGCGGTATGTGATATTGATGTGGGAGGTGCCAAGCCGGTAGCACAGAGATGCCGAAGAGTCGCCCCCCAATATCGGGAAAAGTTGTCAGAGCTTATCAAGGGTTTGCTGGCCACCAAGATAATTCAGCCGTCCACCTCGCCATGGGCTTCGCCCATTGTAATTATCATTAAGAAGAATGGGGTGGATATAAGGTTGTGCATCGATTACCGGCTGGCTAAGCTGATGATTTATCCGATGCCGCTGATAAACGACCTGCTGGAGGACCTGGATAAAGTTTTGTGGTATTGCTCATTGGACATGGCCAGTGGATTCTGGGTGGTCGATCGTGCACGGGAGATCTCTGCATTCGTGACGCCTTTCGGGTTGTTCGAGTGGAACCGGATGCCGTTCGGTCTGAAGAATGCTCCGCAGATTTATCAACGGCTGATAGATAACGCGCTGTATGGACACTTCAAGATCAAGGCGGATCAAGATCTGGCTCTGGTCGGGGATGTGTTTGCCGAAGGGGACCCGGATCCCGACCCAGAACCTTCAGTTTTGGGGCGGCGGTCTTACATTGATGACATTTTCGTTACGGCAACTACCTGGGATTTATTGTGTGACAAAGTGGAGAAGTTGATGGTTACGTGTGAAAAGTGGAATCTTTCGATTAGTGTGGTTAAGAGTTTCTGGGGAAAGCCTAAGGTGACCTATTTGGGTCATCAGGTTTCGATTGCCGGATTGGAGGCTAATCCGAAGGATTTGGAGTCCTTGAGTAATCTGCCTTTCCCGCGATCCCTAAAGGCTATGCAATCCTTTTTGGGCAGCCTGAATTATTACAGTCGGTTCATCGAGGATTTTGCAGTCTATGCGGCGGTCTTGTACGAGTTGCGGGGGGTGGATTACCATAAGCTGAGAGAGCAGGATAGGCAAGCGGAGACGCGGGCCGGGCCGGCAATTTCAGCCAATGAGGAAGCGCCCTTTTCGGTTATTTCAGCCAATAGGGAAGCGCCCTTTTCGGGTAGTTCAGCCAATGGGGAAGCGCCCTTGTCGAGTATTTCAGCCAATGAGGAAGCGCCCTTTTCGGATAGTTCAGCCAATGGGGAAGCGCCCTTGTCTGCCCAGACAAGCGACCTGCCGCCGGACCCCGGCGCGGCCGGCCCGGACGACCATATGACCCGAGCGATGGTGGCTTTTGGCATGTTGAAGGCGAAGATGGCGACCACACCGGTCCTGAAACATTTCGATGTTGATAAGACTCCGGTGGTCATCATCTACGCTAACAAGTGGGCCATCTCGGCCGCTCTCTTGCAAGATCATGATGGAGTGTACTGTCCCGTGACCTTCACCAGCCGGACCCTGAAAGTTAATGAAGTTAATTACGGATTGGTGGATAAAGAAGTTCTGGCTCTATTACGGATCTTAGATGTGTGTTATACGATGCTGGTGTCTCGGCCTATCAAGGTACTATCTAGACGGTCGACCCTATCGTGGCTCCTGACGGCGAATGGAATTGACGGTCGGCTGGGCAGATGGGCGGCTCTGTTGTCTCAGTGGTCCCTCGAAGTTATTAAGTGTACTAAAGGGGAAGAGGAAATACTGGGCACACTGGCTGCCAGCATTACCCCCAGGGCAGAAGTGGAGGAAGCCCTGATAGCGATCGCACCTCGGAAGCAGCCTCGACAAACTATCGTATTGCCGCCGCCAACAGTGGGACCCACGGAGGAACTAATGGTTTTGAGTTTCGATGGGTAGGCGAGTGTAAAGAAAGGGGTCGGAGCCTATAGTGCCATTGTGTGGAAGTTGCCCGAATGGAAGGCGATCGCGGCCGCCTCGGATTTCACGCCTGGCATCACGGTGAACGAAGCGGAGTATAGAGGACTGCTGCTTTCTCTAGATCTGTTGGCCGGCCGGACACAGGGGCGGATCATCATATGCGGTGATTCCAACCTAGTGATCCGGCAAATCACCGGAGAGATAGATTGCAAGGCGCCGCGGCTGAGACTGCTAAATGATCGAGTTATGTCCGCCTTGCGGAGATGGCCGGAGCACGAATTGCTGCACGTCAAACGAGACTGGAATAACAGCGCAGACCATCTGGCCACCTTGGCCATGCGAGATCAGACCGGACTCACCGTCTCGGATCCAGGATTGTTGGACGAATTGGCGGAGATGAACAAACTATTGGAGATAATCAAACCGGCCGCCAGCGACGAGGGTCCCTCGCCCGAATCCAGCCGGCCCGGGGAAAAGGAATATAACGACCGCGACTGGGAACAGGACGTCCACGCCCGATCAAACCAGGAAGTACCCTGCAGCAATAAAAGGTCCCTCTAGGCGGACCCCGAGCAGGCCTGGCGAGGCTAACCACGGTTAGTAGTCAACAGTGAATGTTTGGAGTGGGAACGGAAGAGGAACGGATGGATATATTAAAAAAGGAAAACTGAGAGAAATAGAAGAATTAAAGCAAGCCCGACTACTCATCCCCGTCGACGATTATACTTGCCTCGGAGCCGAGTCACGCGAAGCCCAGGGTGGTCGGAGGGCTGTGCGCGGTATTGATTGCGCCAAGGATCTTGCCGGTCGATGGCCGCCAAAGATTGAGAAAGAGAGGTGGTCTGACCCAACGCATCTAGGCCGGGATACCAAGTCCCTCCTTCCGCTGCACATCCACTCCGGCGGTTTGGCAGATGGAGCATGAACGGGAAGAGAAACAGGTCCAGGTCACATTCACCATCCCGGATACCCGCCATGATGAACGTGCACAGACGGACCCACGCTTCGGAAGCTCGCCCCCGACGATTCTTGCGGGCAAGGGAGTACCTGCGGAGGGACTCGTCCGCCCGCTTATCCTCGGCCGAGATGTACAGGAAGTGGGTAGATTCCCAGATGGCCCAAGCGTGAGTCACGGTGAAATCATGAAGTCTCGCTTTGAATTCCCTGAACCATGGATAGGATGGAAGCCCCATATCCGGCATCTCGGTGTGCAAGATTTTCCAGGGCTCGGTCTCCATGAGTGTGTCGATGGCGCCCGACTTCATCAGGTTAGGGTCCCAAGCCTTTGACGGTGCCTTATAAAATCGTGGGAATAACCAGAGATGCGGACGGGACAGAGATTGAGCAAGTTGGGAACTGGAGATATCAGCCAGGCTGGTATTGCCCAGTTGCTCGACTGCCCAAGGCAATATGGCAGACCGATCCGCCCCACTGGGGAAACGCCCTTCCGATAACCATAGAAGCGGAATTTTGGGAAAAGAGGGCGCAAGAGTAAGAGTACTCCTCCGGGCTCTAGACTTGGCGGCCGGTCGCTGAGGTCGGCGTGTAGTACGCGACCCGGCCGAGGTGGAGCGTCGTTGTCTGGCCGAAGATTGGGGAAGAGGTTCCTCTGAGTCACCCAGGTCGGGAGAGGTCAACCACTGATCCGGGATGTCATCGTCGTTGTCCTCCACTTTCTCCTCAGCCACTTTGTCGGAACTCGAGTTACGCGCGACCGGAGCGGCCGGGGCGTCGGCAATGCTGGGAGGCAAGGATGGGTCAGACGGGTCATGCTCCCCGGAACCAAATCCTGCCGGCGGCGGAGTCTGCAGATCTATGATTTGATCGGATCCCACTGGACTCGTCGTCCGCTTACCGGAGCGGGAAGGGCGGCGACGGGTATCCGAGCGAGAACGGAGTAATGCAACGTTGACTTGCTGATTCTCGTAATCCTCGTCTTCTTCGTCATCGTCATAGATAACCGAAGGGGAGGATGGTCCCGAGTCCGAAGAAGAATTAGGGGACGTGGCCGCGGGTTCGGAAGAGGGCACGGCCGCTGACTCAGAAGAGGGCGCGGCCGCCGACTCAGAAGAGGGCGCGGCCGCCGACTCAGAAGAGGGCGCGGCCGCTGACTCAGAAGAGGGCGCGGCCGCCGACTCAGAAGAGGGCGCGGCCGCTGACTCAGAAGAGGGCGCGGCCGCTTCTGACTCCGAGTCCTCTTCAGAGTTGGAACTAGGAGTGAGACCGGTTCTACCGGGAGTGTATTGAGGGGATGGAAGAGGGGACCGCTCCGCGAACAGGCTGTCCTCGCTCTCCGACCCGGGCTCTTCCCCGCCGTCCGACTTGTCTGGAGAACATTGGCGCGAGGGTGGGGATTCGCTCTGCTTCCTCTTCTTAGGCGGCTGGCATCAGCCAAAAAGGGGCTGGAGCCGGCCGGACGTTTTTGCCCCTGCGATCCTGCCGGGGCGGACGAAGAGTTGGGACTGGCAAGGGGCGAGTCGGAGACGGCGGGAGGTTCCTCAGGTTCCGACCCCGCTGCGGCAGGCAACGGGGTTGGGTTCGGCGGAGAGGTCTTCCACTGACCCACCATTCCCAAGACAGACAAGACGGATTCCCGTACTTCGGGAGGAGCTCGAAAAAGGGGAGCGGCTTGGCTCTGAGTTGCCTCGAGCTGGTTTTGGAGTCCACACAATAAGGACCTAAAACGATCCTCTTTATCCAGCATGGCATGACAAACACGGTCCGCCCGAGCCAGTATGGTATGGGCGTCGGAATTCTCCTGGCGGGCCCGGTACAGCTCAGAACGCAGTTCCTGTTGCCGAGAAGTGGCTTCTTGCAACTGCCGCTCCAGATCCGTGATTTGGCGAAGGGCCTGGGCGTGGGAGTCGCGCAGGTGGTCGCGGCTGTCCCGCGCATTATCCAGGTCTTGAGACACCTGGCAGAGCCGGGTACGAAGATGCGTAAGCTCCCGAGACATGTCCGGAATTTTGGCAGATTGTTTTTTCAGCTCTTCTAACTGTTGAACTGCGGAGTGACAAGAAAATGAAAACTGTAAGCAACTGGGCCATCGCGTAAGAAGAGACGAGGCACTCACGCTGAAGCTTAGATCGTTGGACCAGCTCCTGATTGGCAGACCGGAGAGGTTCAACGACGTCTTCCAACATGCGGAGGCGGTTACGCTCTCCTGTCAGGATGGTGACTTGGCTCTTGAGATCGGCCACTTGTTTCCGGAGATGGGCCTCGAGCGGCGGCTTCGTCAGCCCGGCGGTTGGCAGCGGCAAGTTGCCGAACCAAGTCGGCCTGGATCCGCTCCAAGTCATCCACCTGGGCGGTCAACATGTCCAGCCTCTTTTCCATCCCCGCTGTCTCGGAGATCGGGGCGGATGGCGCGGCCGCTCGTTGTAGAGCGTCCGTGAGTTGACCTACAATGGCCCTGAGGCGGGTCACCTCATCCTCCGCTGCTTTACGACCAAGTTTCAGTTCGGCGACCCGGAGGTTCAGGCGGTCCAACATCGCGCAAGAAGTGTTGAAGCTCCGAAACAGAGACTCATAGTTGTCCTGACAGGATCGAAGCTCCTCCCGAAGGGAAGAAACGACGGCCTTCAGTCTGTCCCGTTCGCCGCAGGCTTGGCCGTGAACGCGGAGCGCGGCCTCGGCGTCAGCGGACGACAGCACCAGATCGGGAGTGCGAGACGATTTCGGCGGTTGTGCGACCTCCACTCCGCTGGCAGGCGAGTCGTCGTCCACGAGAACAAGACGGCAGACGTTAGCCTTGTCGATTTGCAAGACTGGTGATTAATCAAGACAATGTCAGTATTGGTGGACATGCAGGCTAGCCAGTGTGGAGACCGACGGAGTCCATGGAGATGTTATAAAGTGGTGGGATGACGTACCAAAGCGAGGCATGGATGAGCGGTATCGGGTCAAGTAAGTTCGAGTGAGATCGTGTCCCGACCGTTGTGCGGCCGTGTCGCGACTCAGGGGCGGCTGTGGTGAAGTGACTTATAAAATAATGTAAGGCACTCTCCAAAGGGCGCATCCTGATTGGTGGAAATGAGGGCCAAGGGTGTAGGCGCCGGATGGTCGCCGCCGATGAGGTCTACCAGCGGCCAGGTGGCGCCAGGCTAGAAACCACGTCGGCGGACCTGACAAGGGGCGAGGATAGTCGGATAAGCGAGCTGAGCAGACGGAAGGACTATGGAGGTTGGACGGCCGAGGCGCGGATGGCGGACGGCCAAGATGGCGGACTGTTCGTAAGGATGGGGTGGAAGGAGCCCGGAAGAGGAGGATTGTTCTAGTGGAAAGAGTATGCACCGGGATCGTATGAAGGGCTGCCAAGGGACTGCTAGCGTCAGCGGCCGAGGGGCGCGGATGGGTGGCTATCCGGCCGAGCCGGTCGGGTACAATGTACCATTCGGACTGGTACCATATGGGTTCAGTGTACCGGCCGGGTTGGTACCATTTGGGGTTGGTGTACCGGCCGTACCGGTACACAGAGTCGGAGTTAGCCGGGTTGCGTGGGTAAGATACATGACTGGTCAGGCGTGTTACTTGAGGTAGGTTACACAAAGGGAGTATTGGACATAGGATAAATCAGTATACGTTTCGCTTTCTTAGACACAAGTCGCTTTTATTGGTTCACGGCAGAGGGCTAACAAGGTCCCCTCTTGCTGTTATTGGTTTGCCCGGGGAAGGTTAAGTTAACCCACCGGAAGTCCCCTGACCGGGAGTCGCGGCGACTTCGTATACTCACCTCAAGTCGCCCGTGTTTTGAACACGGTATCAAGTATTGGGAAGTGGTGACATTTGGCCTTCTGTGGATACACATTTGGATTCGCCCTTCATTGTTATTGGTTTAGCTGGCCATTCGATTATTCTCGGTCCAGCCGGTACTATACAAACTTCAAGTGTCCTATTGGTTTAGCTGGCCGATCGACTATTCTCGGCCCAGCCGGCACTAAACAAAGTTCAAGTGTATTGCCAGACGAGCTCCCCGGTGACGATTTCCGCCCAGGAGCTACCCCTAGTCCTAACCCTCATCTCCCTATTGGACGAATTTACACTTTTCGCCCTAGGGTCCACCAGGAGAGCTAACCACCCAGTACTGACGGGTACACAAGG
>MIQA02004723.1:0-20301 GCA_001887855.2 Sclerospora graminicola | reverse complement strand
GTCTGCCCCTTTCATATGCACGGTCGCTTCGTTGTGATTACGTAATAGTGGCACTGGTCGCTCCCTTATGGTCGCTCCTTAGCAACTCCCCTCACCCCGTACCTCACTTTTGCAACAAGTACCTCAATTTTGTTACGTGTACCTCATAGTTAATTGGACTAAATAACAACAGCAATAGTACCGGTATTGCGAGCGAGCAAAGCACGCCAAATTTTGCGCGTAATTATTTGTAATTACGTAGGTCAAGAATTGGCGAATTTGAAAGCACATGAGAGCGCATCCCGACGAGAACTACAAGCACTGGCGAAAGAGCTGCAGCTATACCGTGGAAATGCCACTTCCGAATTCATTGTGAAATGCGCAATGCAGTTCCTGAACGACCATCCCGAGGACGGCGAGCTGCAGATACTGAGTGTACTGGGCTTTGTGAAGGCTCGTCACCATGACGTCACCTAAACCAGAGGAAATGATTTTGAAAAGAAGATCCCGTGGAGACCAAGAATCGAATCTGATATGAAGCAGAAACTACATATGCCACATAAAGACAAGATGAATCCTTGCTAGACCTTTTTTTCTCAAATTGACCCCCCCTCGAATATAACCCCACGTTTGGGTGGGGTTATAGTGATAACCCCAGTGGGGTTCTAATACAGGTTTTACAGTAAACATGGAAAATGGATGACCATCCATCAGAAACGTAAGCTTATTGCCAAGAGTGAATCGACCCCTAAACTTTCCCAAGTGGCATTAGCAAAGTGGGCAGCACGTGAGTTTCATTTCTCTAAGCCGCCTGCCAAGAGCACTGTACATGATATTCTCAAGAACAGGAAGACAATCAAAGATCAAGCGTACGGCGACGGCAAGCGTCGAAAGCCGCTGAAGGTGAAGTCGCCAGAACTTGAACGCAAGCTAGGTTCCTGGGTCTCATTCGTTGAGGATAGAAAAGTGAACTTAAACCGCGCCATTCTCACCAAGAAAGCGCAGCAGATTCAAGACGACATTGGTGGGCAACGGCAAACCCTTGCTCTGTCGGATGGATGGCTCACGAAGTTTATGCGCCGACATGGCCTCCGTTTTCGCCTCAAGCGCGGAGAAGTTGGTTCCGTCGACGCGTCGATAGTACGTGAAGGTCGGCGCTGGGTTCAGGAGCTTATCGACCTGTATGATCTCAAGCACGTGTTTAACATGGACGAAGACGGGCTTTGCTTTGCCCAAGCACCACCGGGCGACATATGCACGGCATCAAAACCTGGTGTTCGTGCTGATAAGACAAGGATCACGCTTGCTTTTACTGCCAATGCAGATGGTACTGAGCTTTTCCCTTTAGTGTTTATAGGTCGCGCCGCCCATCCTCGCTGCTTTCAAAAGAGGACGGGCGCAAATCTTGGGTTCTGTTATCAGAACAACAAGAATGCATGGATGACTTCCACAGTTTTTCAGAAGTGGCTACGTGATTTCGATGGAAAAATGCGTCGCGAAGGACGGCACGTTCTTCTACTTGTTGACAACGCGTCGCCCATCAGATCGTAAACCTCTATCTTACAAACGTGAACATGCATATGTTACCGCCAAACACGATGGCTTGTCTCCAACCCATTGATGCAGGAGTGATCGCGTCTTTTAAGACTCGCTACCGGTCGAGACAGATTACCGAAGCGATCGCCCGTATCGACGGGGGTGAAGAAGTCGAGGGTGCCAAGGCTTTCAAGATTGATCAACTTACAGCTATGCGCTGGAGCAAGGAAATATGGAATGATACAAAAGGAACGATCGTACATCACTGCTGGCAGCACACTGGTCTCGTCCTGCTGATTCGACATGATGATTACTCGGTGCAGGATTGCGTTGGCGAACAGGCGGGAGGAAAGCTACCGGTAGACTTGACCATGCTTATGGAAATGTTGTGCATTGAATAAAATTGAATAAAAATTTATTAATGTGTTTTAGATCACTTTCAATGTCCACGGTCATTATTACACTTTAATGTTAGCGAGTCTGCTTCGAAGCGGATACACTCTTTTTCTTGCGCAATCCGCTCAGTCCTACTCGATCGAACCCGGGAGGAGCACCTCCAATTCAAATGCTAACGGGGTGTCTTGACCGATGCCTGTAACCCCAGTCCCCGTTCGTCATATCGAGGTGTTGCATTCAATAAAATCTAGACTCGGTGTACGCTTGCCCTTGAGCACGTCTATCTGTAATGTCCTGGCCAATTCACACAGCTCCACTAATATTGCCGAAATGGTCGTATTTAAGTATCGCATCGAGCAGAATTAGACTGCGATCCTACCACATGGTCTGAGCCCCATCGAGAGGCCAACATCGTATCGCGGTGGTGGCACTGGATCCCAAATATGCCAAAAATGCTGATATAAAACACGTAAAATACAAGTCCTGAGTCAAGTGCTTCGTCGTCGTTAAAACTGAATACCATTTCCAGTTTTCGCAAAAAAGTGCGGTTAAACTGTTAATGACAACCTTCGTGATCTAAATAATACTCGTCAACGAAATGATGGAATTACCCGGTAACCATTCTTGTTGCAGCAATAAACGAAAACGCCACTAACTCACATAATAATGGGACTGCGTAACTCCGGAGTGCAAGCCGAAACGTCGATCTTGACGAGTGCGAGCTCCGAAACAAATGATACAGCGGTGGGATATTCCAGTGTGGTGGCGTATTGCAGGCCTGTAGTCTTCGCTTCACGACTGTAGCAAACATTTAATTTAGATAAGTTATCAATTTAGGTTCATGATAGCTCCCTGCTAGCAGCTTACTGCTTCGCAGAGCTAGAGACGCAGCAGCAGGACTAACGAACCACTGGCAGCGGAAGCCAAATACGATAGGCGTGTTAGGTAAAAAGCCCGACTGTTTGCAGAACACCAGTCCAGTAAGCGAAAGCACCACCATTGAGTAGAAAGCTACTAGCTCAGGTGGCGTTGGCGGAGAACATGCCATGAAAAAAGTAGTTGTACACATTTGTTCCTTACACTTTGTTCCTTCTAAAATTGGATATGCCTATAAAAGTTGATTATTTCTGGAAATCCGGAAGTGAGAGCAGATACTGTATTATTATGGGACGCGAACAGAAAAAGTTAATATATTTGATGCATTAGCCCATTATTATATAATATAATTGGATTTTGTGTGCTTTTTTGTTTTGTATACTTCCTTCGTCCAAAAATATAGGGAACAGCCCATACATTAGGCTGTCCAAAAATAAAATTCTATAAATAAGTACCTAATTTTTTGGTACAGAGAAGGTCTCCCATTTTGGACCAATCACTTAGACTTGTCTACAAGTGTCATTCAACACGTGGCAACAAGGTAAGGAATGCTAACGGGCCTTCCCGCCGTTGTCTTTATCCCTCTCCCATGGAAAATAATATCTAACTATGACCATTGTTTTGAAGGTCATTTACCTCCTAAAATATCACTAACAAGTGCTCTAAGAAAGGTACGCATTGTGATATTTGTAGAATCGTGGCTGCTCTAACTTTCTTTCTAATGATTTTATGGTTGATTTGCACAAGACTTTTATGATGGTATTTTGGTATATATCCTGTCCGTTGTTGCAACGAGTCAAGTGGACTACACTGTCGTGAATCGTATCGATAAGAACGACTCAGTGGTGGCGGTAGTGCATCGCAAGGAGATTCTCTATCTGCTTTATGATGAAACAATCATTGGGGCGGTATTCGACCATCGGTACATTCCTAAAACGACCGTTTATCCAGGTTTCATTATTATGCAGTGTGCTGCATATCTAGAAGAGAAGCCCACTCGCGCAGTGCAAATTGGAATTGGTACTGGGGCGGTCCCAAGTTTCTTGCGCAAAATAAACATTCGGACAGGTGCGTCGTTTTTTTCCTGCTTTTGATAACATTCATCGTATGCTAATTGACAAAATATTGTCTTACATGTAGGCGTCGTGGAGATTAGTGATGCCGTCGTGAAGCTGGCAGCTAAGCATTTTGGGTATGAATGGTGCCCTGGTCCTAACGCTGAAGTAAATGGTCAAAAGCTTGATAAAGATAAGGAGAAAACGATGCTATTAATTGGAAATGGATGTAGCAACACGTATGAAGTTTGTTGTGGAAGAAATGAACCCAGATATTAACGTCGAAGCTTACGTAGCTTCTTTAGAGCAGGTGAGTATTAATGGAAATCATTCGTGCTTCAGGAGGTCTTCAAGCGTTGTCGTATACTTCGCGCTCGCAAGTGATAGATAGAGGTAAGAGTCCATTCTTACTAACAAGTGCGCTCTTATTTAAATGAGGTATCGTGTAGCGGTTGCCTCCGTGCGTTTTTAAAGACGCATGGAGCACAGTCTGAAGGGTCACGAACACCCTGTCGATGGACACGTATGATAACTCGCGGAAAGATTCTTCAACGTTATCAACAAGTTCTTCGATGTTTCGCGCAGGTTTTCGGTGCTGGAGCGTCTGTAGGGACGCAAAGAAGCCAAGATCAAGGACATTAAAATCGGGTGAATTGGCTGGTGAGGTGCAAGACACATGTCCCACCCTCCCGCACAACATGCGGTGCGAATTAACGCATCGTCAACCGGAACATGCGGTTTGGCGTTGTCTTGCTGGATGCGAACGCGTCGGCCTGATGGCCACTGTCGCTTGATCTCTGGGATGACAGACTTTGCAAGACATGATCGGTAGATCTCACGATCTACATTGTATGTTTTGAGTTCAAGAGTTCCCGCCTCGCGATTCCTGCTCGATCTTTGTGCGGGTTCGTATACGACAAATGGCCACATCCCAATCTTGCCATCCCATATTTTTTTCTTGTGTGCGTCCCATCGCGGGCGAGCTACGGCAACAAGAAACATTACTTTGACGATGAAGCTCTTGTGCTGGACAGTGAAATGCGGCGCTTCCTCGTCTGGACCAAGGTAGTAGCGTTTGTTGTCTCGTTGTAAATAGAACCAATTTTCGTCTAGATGAACATAATCCAACATGTGATCAAACTGAAGCGAGCTCAGTGGCCCGTCACACACGAGCGAAAGAGCAAAATTGATGCGAGCTGTGCGATGCTCTTGCGTCAAATGGGGCTTGAGTTATGAATGATGTCTGCGGAATGCTCCCGCTTGGTAATAGAGATGCAAAGTCGATTTAGGAATGTGCTCCGATAAAGTACGAATGCTGGTTCGATGATGCAATGGCAAAAGTGCGATAGTCTCGGCGAGATCGGCGGCGAACTCGTCGGTAAGGAGAGACTTTCGCCCACTGCGACCACGCCGGCCACTTTTTCCATCGTGTACGGTTCCAGTTTCGTTCATTTTGCGTGCAGTCCTCCACAAGCGGTAAAGAGATTGCCTCGAAATCTTAAACTCAGCAGCCAGCTTGGCCACAAGGTGCGGCGGAAGGCGTAGTTTCGACGCCTCGGCGTACATTCGAGCGAGCACTTCCCTTCGCTCCTTCGGAGTCAAGTTCTTGCGGGGTTTTGGCGCATTTTTGCGTTGCTGCGTCATTTTGAAAGTGCCGATACAACTTTTACCAACTTTGGAGGGCTGTATCTCAGCGTAGACGCACTCGATTGATTCGATTCAAATTCCCTACCAATCACCGTTTAGTTCTCTTTAAATTCCGCCAATCAGCATTATTGTGGCATTTTGTCAGACACTAATCGATAATTTCAAACATTTTGTTCCTTATATTCTTGGACGGAGGAAGTAATATATTCACTCTTAAACTTACCTTCTTCCTGACACGTAGCTTTAGGTTTTATATATATCTCAATATATAATATAAACTTAAATGATTAATTAACAAATTAATTAGTCTTTATTTAGTTTATCTAAGGTAAACTAAGGAGGACCGAATTTACATTTGGTCCTACTCAATTGCACGCTTCCTCACTGCAATTTTACAGTGTAAGCCGCGTAACAGTTGCCCTGTTACAGTTGGGGTTATAGTGATTGTTAAATATTACCCGGGAATGGCTACGGAGCATGCATAACAAGACAACCAGAAAGTGAGTAATGGTCATGTTGTTGTGTAGGGAAATATCGCCTACTTAACAAATCAAGCTCGGTGGCGATGAACTCGCGATTCCGGTACCACGGTTTTACCTAGTCTTGCTTGCACTGTTGTATTCATGCAAAGCTGAATTCACTGAAACAAAGAGCAGCTTTGTTTTGCAGAGGTGCCCATACGTTGTTCTGAATAAAGGAGCAGATAACTTTTTTTTCTACTCCTCTGTAAAAACCGAGGCTTTATTATCATCCAAACGCAAGCATCTGAAAGTGAAAAAAAAATAATGTATGTTCTTGCTGCTGGTTTTAGCGCCTGTTACCATCAAGCTCGCACCAATTAATTGTCTGTGGAATACCCTGTTTGTATTCTTCCGTCATATTCCACAAGAAAACAAGTAAGTAAAAGGCTTAAGCAAGGAAATCATCGACTAGAAATTTCTTTAAGCATCATTTTCTATTCGTTTTCTTACTGCTTTCTTGGACCTGCTCGTAACTACTTCTATGCGAGACATTTCTGCATTCGAATAAACTCCATGACAAAAGTTATCCGATTTGAAAGATAGAACTACAGTCTCCCATAAATACATCAAAATTCGCTGGTGAAGCGAAGGAATTTCCGTACAAGCAATAGCACCACCACCCATTGGTACCGTGTACCACTGTATTTTACCCTCACGCGTGCTCTGTGCATTTGAGCGTGATGTTTTGTACGCCCCGTAGTCAAATTAAGAAGACATTTTACATGCAACTACTAAAAATTTACAATCAATATAACTCCAACCCTACTGGGTGTTGAGGTTTGGATGCTGTGCAGAGTTTGGGCTGGTGCGCTCTAGGCTAACCCTAAATATTGTGCCTTGCAGATTCTTTGTCGTTTTTGATCCGATCTAGCATCACATCTTACCGACCTCGGTTGGTGCGGTGGTTAAGACCCAGCCCCCAGGACCGGGAGATTGCGGGTTCGAGTCCCACCGTGGACGAAAATCCAAAGTCGGATAGAGTCGGGGTCCAAACGTGTAATGAAATGAGGCCCTTACAGCACCGCGCTTGACATGGCTTACACCACCCTGTACAGGGTCAGGTTCTCTAAATATCATTTCTAGCATCACATCCTTTCAAAACCGATCTGATCTACAGAGATATTGTTAATGTCCTACTTGAATCTGCTTAGAGGCGCTCCGATCTGCCAATGAAAAACTCGTAAGAGTGACCTCTTGCCCCCAGCTTGGGTCTTAGTTAGCAGGGCCAGTTCCGTTTGCCGTTTTCAAAACGACAAACGGAGCACCATTCAGTAAGCAGGAGGAAGCCATTTTTCAGAACGATGTTTTCAGATGACGCGCACCATTCTATTACAGCTTGCAAAAAGACTGTATTAGTTTACGTACGAATGGCATTTTGCTGTAGAATGTTGAAGGAGTGTCGAGAGTATGCAAATGTGACGGCTGTTGCTCCACCTTTACATATACCTTTCGGCACGCACCATACCAAGATATTCGTCCTGTTGTGCATGCAGCGATCTTTACCGCTAATTTGTTAAGCAATTATTTGAACACCAAGACAGTTTCTTGCCACTAGTCAGCAAACGTAGTCGACGATCCGAAACTACAGCGGAAGACAAATCAAGAAGAGGAAACACAACTGCAGAACGCGCTAAGTGTAGCGCCCATTTTTGAACGATTCCTGGAATATCTTTGCTTGAGCTTGAATGCGAAGGACGCATACATTGATCGCAAATGCACCGATCTACAAAGAAATAATGTCGTGTATTTTATAGCTAGATCGAGAGGTCTAGCGTCGACTATTCTCAACAAAGTCGTCACTCAGTTGATCGATGACGAAAACGCTCAGTGTAGAATCGGTGTCACGTTTGATGCGTTTAAGGAAGACCAAAGCGTCAGAAATGATGGTAAGGACACGGACGTTGACAACAAGTCACTCACCCCAGATTTCCAAAGTTTGTGCTCGTGGAAAATGTATTTCGTGAGTCGAGGTAAAAAGATTTTGGTGTGCCGAAGTTGGGTGCTCTTCTTCTGCAAGCAGGACAGTATCAAAGCTTTATACATGCTGATGTGTACAATGAATACAGTTCGGAAGAGCCTCACGTGTTGGAGCGGCATCTTGTCTTTTATGATGATACTGTCGGCCAGGCGCGGACTTTTACAACGAAAGAAATCGATCACTTTTACGAGAACACGGAGCATTTCCTTACCACTATTGAAGAAAAAGACCGCGAGTTGTACATGACAGATAACCAGAAACGTCTTTCGGATGATGAAAATTGGTCTCGAGCTTTTTTCACCAATTTTTCAGCGTACATGGCTACTCAGGAAAAAAGTCTTGCTTCCCAATTACCAGTTTCTCCTGATGGCGAAGAACTGAGCGAAGCTGCTCAACAGTACGAGTGGCAAAAGAGACGGATCATCGTCTTGCCTATCTCAAGACAATGTTGGTATCCCATCTTCCGATCTTAGCGCGTGCGTCAACTTGCGTAGTGACTATCAAGGATCCCGAGCCGTCCGTCTTCGCAACAGCGTTAGAGCTACTAGATTATTCGCTTTGAGAGCTGCACAATCCTGCAACCGTCAACAGGTCGACCAAGCTGGGATAAACTGACACCATTGCTAGAACAAACGGCGCTTCGGGCAAGTCTAAATGCGTTTGAAATGTCTGTTGGGTTTTGGCACTCGTTGTATCCATGTCACTTTAGTGACTTCAATGTGTAAGTACTTAATAGTACTTAAGTAGTAATGGTAATAGTACAACTAATAGTAAAGCAGAGTTACCTGGTATTACTATGCACTTCTACAGTCTATTCTGTAGGACAGTGGAAGTGTTAACCACGTTACGGTCGGTACCTGAATGGCACCGGGGACTCAAGGTGAGGTGTTTAGCGCCCTGCGCTACACCTATGAGATTGTCAACTGACACCTCACCTTGCACGGCCTACTTTATATTCGTTAAACATTAATATAATATGCATATACAAATATATAAATATATGTTGAAGTTGCCTTTAACTTCATAACCGCCCTGCGGTAGACGCCCTGCGTCTGGATGCCCTGCATCCCAATGTATATGTAACCACCCTGCGGTAGACGCCCTGCGTCTGGATGCCCTGCATCATTGTATTCATAACCGCCCTGCGGTAGACGCCCTGCATCTGGGTGCTCTGTATCCCATTGTATATGTAACCGCCCTTCGGTAGACTCCCTGCGACTGGATGCCCTGCATCATTGTATTCATAACCGCCCTGCGGTAGACGCCCTGCGTCGCACCTCCTTGACGTCCCTGCGTTTTGGGTGTGTTTCCTGTCCTTTCAGCAACTTGGTCGCTTATCCGGTATCCGGATATCTGACACTCCCCCTCGACCTGGTGACTGGAAGGGATCACATGTCGTAAGGTTTGTGCTTCACAGCTCTGTGTCCTACCCAGAAGACGGTGCCTGGGTCCCTGTCTCTTCCCGTCACTTGAACGCGCCCTGCACGTAAGTCTGTAGTTGCTTCTCCTTTAATTGCTTCAAGTAGATTGTCTTGAAACTGGTTGTCTGCCTTCGCCCTGCGTGGCACGATGCCTAACATCGTTCGAAAACGCGTGAACTTTACACGCTCTAGTGCCTTGGTCATTATATCTGCCACTTGATTGTGTGTCGACACATGTTCCGAATTAAGCCTTCTTGTATCAATGTCCTCACGTAATGATACTTGTTCTCAGTGTGCTTTTTTTGACGTGATGATGTTTACCAGGCTTCTTCGTAAGATATATGGCTGCCATGTTGTCGCAATATATCTTCGGTGTTTGTGTCTTGACCTTTAACTCCTTGCATAACTTGTGTACCCACTGCAAGTCCCTTACACCTTCATGCATCGCATAGTATTCAGCTTCCATGGTGCTTAGTGCATTGATTCCTTGTTTGCGTGATCCATAGCCGATCACAGCTCCATCCATCATTGTTACGTAGCCGCTGATGCTTCTTCGATCTTCTTTATCGTTAGCATAGTCTGCATCCGTGTAGACAGTTAACTCAACTGCTTCTACAGGTCCTTGGCGTATCACCATCAGCAAACCAAAGTCCTTGGTTCCTTGTAGGTATCTGAAAACTCGTTTTGCTTGTGCATAATGTTCTGCCGTATGGTTGCTCAAATATTGCCCCAACCTTCTCACAGCATGCGCAATGTCCGGCCGTGAGCCCGATACCAAGTACTGCAGTGCTCCAACTGCCTCTCGGTATGGCTGTTCACGAGTATCTTCCTTATTAGTGACGATGTACGTCGCCGCTTCAGGTGTTGGCGCTGGGTTACACGTCGCCAGATGGAACCGCTTTAATATCTCCGTAATGTATGCTTCTTGACTGAAGAATATAGTCTTGGCATGTCGGTCTATCGTCACCTCGACACCCAATAGATACTTGACTGTTCCAAGCTCTACCAGTTCAAACACTTCCTTGAGTTGTGTCCTTACTTGATCACAATCAGCTTCATTTCCCATGAGCAATAGGTCATCCACGTATACAGTGAGCAGCATATCAATCTCCCCCTCTTGGAATCGGGCGTACAGGCCCCAGTCGCACTCGACTCGAACAAAGTGTAGACGTCGTAGTCGGTCATGTAACTTGCAATTCCATACGTTAGGAGCCTGCTTTAGTCCATAGAGAGCCTTGACTAACTTGCACACATAGTCTTGTTTGTTTTCTTCAAAGCCGCTCGGCTGTTCCATGAGAACTTCTTCCTTTAAGTCTCCATGTAAGAAGGCTGTCTTCACATCATATTGTAGTACTGCCCATCCTCGCTGTAGCGCAAAGTATAACACCGCTCGAATAGTGTCAAATCTGATCACTGGTGCATATGTCTCGTAATAATTTATGCCATAGACTTGCTTGAATCCATGCACCACTAGCCGTGCCTTAAAACGTTTGACGTAGCCCTGCTCGTCTTTCTTAAGTGCATACACCCATCGATTTGTGATAACATTCTGTTCTGTGCGCTTCGTCCTTCGCGGTACTAATATCCATACATCATGTTTCTTCAATGATGCCATCTCTTCATGCATAGCAGCTAGCCAGTAGTCTGCGTACTGCTCATCAGCAATAGCCTGCTTGTAGGTCTGTGGTACCTTGATTTCATCTGCAAGAAGCTTGTCTTTTGCTGTGTCACATAGCCCTCATATGTGCCCTGCGCTAGCTTCTGCTTCTTTGCCCTCTTGGATGTCACATGATACACTTGCACATAGTCCTTGTACTTCGAATTAGGCCTCCTTTTTCTTGTAGGTCGTATATCCGTGTCTTGTACACGCTTCGTTGTGGAGTCCGACTCCCCCTGACCGTCGATGTACACTTCAACCGGTTCTAGGTTGGTATCTTGTCTTGTTGCCACTGGATTGTCTTCGGCAAACTCAAGACTTCTCATGTCTTTTCGCATGTTGACGAACGGAGGTTCAGATGGCAGCTGTTTAGCTTCATCACCATAGGCATTGTCGAGAAGTATCTCCATGCACTTCGACTGTATTGTATAGTCTTTTCGCTGGTATTTATCATATCCTTGCCCAGACCTTAATAACCGTTTGTTTCGTATACCATGGGGGAATTTCAGGTCAAAGTCACTGAGGGCACGGTTCAAACATCCCTTCTTCAATGCTGCCGCCATGCTTTCGATGATGACAGGTGGGCAGTTGTCAAGTTGTGTCGATGCCAGCGCTTGACTGACAGCATAGACTTGACGGTTTCCTGTCGCTGGGGTATCAGTTTCCTGCACTCCTAAAATTTGCGTCACTTGTGCAATTGAAGTGATACTTTCCTGATTGTACTCCGGTACGATAGCATTTTGCGGTAAATGGACGCTACCAGGTACCTTGTCAACTTCTGCCAAAGATCTGTTTACTTGTTCCTTGCACATGGTTTCCTTGATGAGGAGATCCGTGTTTAATTTCTGTTTGCGCTGGACTCCTACTTGCCCTTTCAAGTGTGCGTCCACTTTTCGCTGCTGTTGATTCAATGTTGATATAGGGGGTTGTGTCGTGACCGTTCGCGTTTGAGTTTGCGAGTGGTGCGATGTATGAGGTGAGGTCTGGTCTGTATCCTTCGTGGAAGATGATACTGACGGTAACACCTTTGTTTCACCCGTGCCCTTGTTTCGTCCAGATTGTGGTGAGTGGGAACTCGAGGATCCGGCGATTGCAGCGGATATTTATTGTCCCTGTCTGGGTGAGTTGCGAAGGTGATGACCCACCCGTTTGATTTGTGGAGGCTCTGTTGCTCCAGATCTACCCACTGTTATCCACTCACTCACCCCCTCTTTGCCGTTATGAGGTGGTGTTGTCGATTGAATCCCACTGAAGGCTTGTTCATTTCCGTCTTCTGTCTTCTTTTCATCCCTAGGCTTCACTACAGACTCTTTCATTTCCTGCGATGTAGCATGTCGTGTGTCGACATTGCGTTTATCGCTCTTATTCTCAGGTGTTGGTTCCCCATCCGTTCCATTCTGTGTTTCCTGTTTTGTTATTCCTTCTGTGGACGATGGGGTTGATTCTGAAGGTGACGATTCGTCTCCACGGCCTCTTTTATTTCATCCATACTTGAGAACGTTGGATTTGGCATTTCTAAAGTTTGAATTGCAGTAGCCGTGATATGGATGCAGTGGGTTTGTTGTAATAGTGTGATAGACTCTGTGCAGGCCCGCATCGGATGACCTGCTAGTCCACATCATAAACATTGGAGTCTACCACGCATTGATGGATGTTCCACTACGACAATCATATCCATCCAGCCAATACGAAGTACTCCCTGTAACGCTTGAGGACATGATTCAGTAAAAACAGTTAGTTCCCATTCCGTGGAGGTCGTCGAAAAGGGTCCACCTTTATCAAGATCTTCCACCTGAAACTCCACTTGTAAAATTTTATGTAACACCGCATAAAATTTAACCAAATCTACCGATCTGGTTATATTCTTGAGTATACATGTATAGTTCCCTTGATGGTCAAACCTTTCTCCGTTAGTGTCAACCTGCTGATCCCATGCACTTCCTTTTTGTATGAGTTTCTTATTATGTATGTTTTTGATGATGTGAGCCATCCGGTGAAACGGGACCTTGATTCTATCAAATTTTTCTGCAATGTCACGTGTAAAAAAATGAAAATATAGTGCGTGTTTCGCTGCATTGTAGCTAATCGTCTTCACTTGGGCTATCATAGCCCATGGCTCCTTTGATCCTGAGCCTCTTGCTTGGCCGCCGTGGCGATACTTTCCTGTATGCTTCGTGTGTTTAAAAGTGCTTCCTTTATTGGACTTTCACCTTGGAGATCTAAGATTAAACAGCCCTCCACTTGGGCCCGTATTGTTTGAACCAACCTAATATGTTCTCCAAAGGACATTAGTCGCTTAATAAATTGCGGCAATTGTCGCGCTAATATGTTGCCTTCAACAAGCCCCTGAACTATTATTATCCATTCTGATTTGGTTCCCTCTCTGCATTTTTGTGGTACATTCTTCCCATAATCCTGTTCACAGATTTTACGCAGCTCTTCGATTTCTGTACTTGAGTACCCAGATGATTTGAAGAGAAACGGTTTCTGCACGGTCTCCTGGGTGGTAGGCTTTGATTTGCCTCCATATATCTTCTGGGCCCAATCCTTAAGAGGTGTGGCCAGTGGAGTTGCACTTTTAACGTTTTTCTGTCCTAGTAATTTCCATAGTATAGTTTCAAATTTGAGGCTGGATTTCTGCGCGTTTAGTGATGCTCCTATGATACGATGTTTCCATAGTGACCAATCCTTATTGTTCTTAAGAACAATCACTTCAAAGAGATCAAGAAGTCTCTCGGTTTCTTTAGGTTTCAGCTGCGGCAGACTTTTCGCACAAGGAGATAGACGTGATGGCTTCTTCAGTTTAATGTAAATCTTGTTATAAATTTCTTGCATCAGGTCCCCCCAGGATTGGACTCGGGTGACTGTGAGGCCTCTTTCATCCCATTAGCTAGGGCACGTATCATCTGTTCCACTGGGTACGTCGCTGAAGAGAATACCTCAGTAAGGTTGGGCGTGTCATTTTTACCGTGATGGTCTTTGGTAGAATTTGCAGGCAATGTTTCATCTTCCTTAGTCTGAAGTGTGGACTGATCGCATTTGTTAGGACTGTTCTCTTGAGGATTTGGTGATTTGTTTACTACTGAGCTGTGCTGATTAGTCACACCTTGGACCACCGTCTGCCGGTTCTCGGTATGTATCCCCTTTGCTTCACTCTGCGCAATTCCGTTTTCCCTTTTTATAGGTGGTACCACAGTCGGTACTGTAGTACTACCTAAATTAGTTCCCTGGATTGTTCTCGGTATTACTGCTGTTAATACCGGTTGTGGTTCCAACTCCGGCTGGGGATCCTTGACCGACTCCTGGGAGTCCGGCACGATATCTTTTATCGGAGACTTTGCCTTTAATCTCCCCGGTATTGACTCGTGTGACCCTCGTTTAGCCGAGGGGTCCGGTGGGAGACCGTCCTCTGGCCCTGGGTCTTCCATCGTGATGATGCGTTCACTAAGTGACTTGATTCGATTTAGTCCTATTTGGTTCAACGGTGTGAGGTTGAAGTAGCAAATTAGGAACTGTGCATTTAAACCTATTCTTGCTAGCCCTGACTGTAACATTACAGATATACCTCACATTATTCACACCCATCATACATTATATCCTTCAAAAATTAGTACGTCACAAATAAATTAATAATAACAAGGTGATTGGACATTGTAGCGCGAAACACAGCTCCGGAACGATTGGTAAGCATTTCGCACTTGACATCAAAAGCCCACAACGGTCACGAAGAGTGTCATGTCCACAGCCGATTTGCGGAGGTAAACTTAGGTTCTATCCTTATAGGAAATTTGCTGTCTATAAATACTTGCACTTGGTCACCGATTTGATAACCATTTTGCAATCTTACATCGTACATATACGTAAGGCAATATTATTGGCCAAAATAAGTACCTATTGTTTTTTATATCCTCGCAAATTTCACCTGGTACCACGGTGTGAATAATGTGAGGTATATCTGTATTTTAGAAATACAGCGTTCTTTTTTGTAAATGGGGTCAACGTATCAATTCGAGGGGGTCAGAATAATGTTTCCCTATATACACACCGCGCCAAGTTATTATGAGCACCTACGTTTTGATCCGTACCCCAGTCAATTTTACGAGTTTGTCGACGCTGTTTAGATTAGTTGTTCACAGAGCAAAACCACGCGCAAAACAGCTTTTACCATTCCCAAAACGACATTTTAAATATAGGCTGCCATACAAATAACCATTTTTTGGGATGCGACAAAACTTATGAGCACCCGACTACTATACAATTGCCAGTATAAAAGAATGTTTGATTGTCGGAACGATGGTTTATTAGTAGTGAGTCTTATTGCCTCGCTTCTCAATGACCTCGCGGCAACGACGCGGCATGGATTCAAATAGCGTTCGCAGGACCGAAGTCTCGATTAAAAATCCATGCGTCTGTGGTGAAGCGATCGGAAAATATTGGGACTGAAGTGGACCACACATGGCCGTTGATTGGTGACGATAGAACACCCATCAACATATGACGGTTGATGGGTGGAAAAAGGTTGATCACGATTAAGAAGAAAAGGTGGTGGCCAACGGATATTCACGACGTGGAGAAATCAGCCAAGTATGGTCGTTAAGCCCAGTCCCAGGCACTGGCGGAATGATGGAGATCACGATCACGATCGGTACTACAGTCACTAAGTGGAGTTCCCGTGGATGAAATAAGAAAAGAGTGACTGTTGACATGACGTATCGAGGGCAGGTGACCAGCCGATCTCTGAATGGTATAGTGGTTGAAGTTGACCATGATACGAAGTTACGGCCTGATCGGCCTGTCATGCCCGAACAATGAAGATCAGATGAGGAATGAAGATCGGGCATGTGGAGTGACAGGTTGTGTGAGTGACGAGAGCCTTTGGTTGGTCCGAAGATGACGTGGCAAGGCCTGATCAGGCCTGATCAGCCGAGATCGGTGTTGTATGGTTGTCCTGACGAGGTATAAAGATCGGAAGTGTGGTTTGGAAGATGAATTGAGTCGTGATGATGATGACCCAGAGCGTTCCCGAGGTGATCAAGGGCTGATCAGCCTGATCACCACCTGATCAGCCTGATCACCACCTGATCACTTGGTCGATCACTATGGCGATCGTGATCAGGGCCGATCAGCCTCTGATCAGCGTTGATATGCAAGGGCAAGTAAGTTCTCGGTTTGGTCGGACTATATACGAAGTGAACAAGTGCTGAAGAGCAGGTCTCAAGTGTTTTCGAGGTCGTTTGTTGAAGATCAGGATGGGTCGAAGATCTTTTGAAGAGTCGGGTTGTGATCAGGGCAGAAGCGGTACAGATCAGCTTGAAGGTGCAGCCAGGATGGGCAAGAGGGTGTTACGCAACCGTGCGACGAAGTAAATAGGTTCGAAGTAAAGGTCAGGCATGAGTTGATGTATGGTACACAGGTATAGGACATTGCATATATAATAACAGGTTTTGATTTCCCCCCTAAAGCAAAGAGTCGCTCCGCCACGTGTGCGGTCATTGGGAGCACAGGGTTGATTAGTCCCCTCTTGCTCAACTAATTCCCGGTTAAGACGGGCTTAGACGCATTTTGGCTTACCGGAAGACCCCCGACGGGTTTGTTTTAGGTGATCAAACCTCACCCTCAACGCACACGTGTTTGGAACACGTTAATAATATTGGAAAAGGTCTTGTGGAGATAACGTTTGTGGATACTGTGGAAGATCGTGGTTTGATCGCGTTTTCTTGGTTTCGTATTATCTCTCTCTCATTGGCTGGCCTGATCAGACGAACTTTCCTGATCAGTGCCTAGATACTGAATAAGTGTCGACCCCAACCCGTTCTCCGGTGAAGATTTCCACCCGAGGACACCCCCGTCTCGAGAAGGTCAACCCCTCGACCTGATCAAGATCATCCTTTTCGTCACCGAGTCCACCTAAGTGAGTGTAATCAGCCCCGATCAACGGGTACACAAGGTGAGATGAAGTTAAACATAGATCCTGACGAGCATGAAGACCGGGCAGATGACCGGGAGGATCAGATCAGTCACCACAGTGGTGATTCATCTGATTCCGATGCTGATCAGGATCGACGGAGTACCCCCTCCGATAGTTGGTCGTCCGGGCCAGTGGGTATCCGGATTCCACCCACGACTTCGGTTATGGAATTGGAAATCGGCTCCACCACAATGGTGCGCGTGCCCGGATCACTTGGTGACTCAGGATATCACCGTGATTCCTTTGATGATGAAAAAGATGTGAAAATCAAGTGGAGGAAACTTTTTCGGGTGTATTGGAGGAAGGCGTATCGCCTCCGATGCTGTCCATTTCTAAAGGAAGCGATGATCGACCTGGTTTGGTGGAGTGCCAGGTCGAGATTAAAGATGAAAAAACTCCCCACATGGCCCCGATCGGGGCCGATCTGGGTTATAGTAAAGTTGACTATAACCCAGGAAAGGATCGAGGTGTTAACCTTGATTCTATGCATAAGAAGAAAATGGAAAAAGACAGAAAAAACATGGGGGCGGATCATTGCGATCCACCTAAAAAATATGTGAAACCTAAACCGAAGATCTTCGAGGAAGACGAAGAGAAGAGCGAACCAGCCGAGAAGACCACTGTCCAAGATGTGGAACGACTGTTCTATCTTCGAGAGTTTCACAAGTTCCTGACTACCAACCAAGTGATGAAGATCATTAAGCCTAAGATCATCGGGAAGCTTGAAGGTCGGGCGACCCGACCGGTGATCACAGGCAGTCAACTTGATCTGATCAGGAACCTCTTGGCGCAGATCGACGAGGTTGGCTTCACTACTGGTGCCTTCGACGCGAATATGCTATTCGATCTGGACCAAGAGACGATCAGAGAATCTATGATCACCCTGTATGATCATCTTGCCTCGTTACTAGGGGCGAACCTAGTGGTTCAGTCGCCGATCGCGGATCCTTCGCACCGATCACAGTTGGTTGAGTATCCTATGGATATCGAGTCGATTTATCAATCGTCATCACAATCTGGAGCGGCATCCACCGACTCCTCGGTTGGGATCACACGTATGACGTTGGGCCCGAAAGGGATCCAGCAGATCGACCCCAAGATCGAGTCGCAGAACAGGAAGAGAAAACCTGAACCTGGTAGAGTCGGATCGGACGATAGTTTTGAAGATGCTCAGGAAGTGCCACAGACCAATCCGACCTCCAACACTGGCCATACCAACATGCCGGAGGTCCCAGAGCAATTAAAAACCATGTTCGCGACTATGATGAACCGATTTGTGGGTGAACAATATGGATTGCCTCAGTACACACCTGGACAAGGACAACCATGGCGATCAGCATCGAACATGAATCAATCCGCTGAGAAACCGGTCAAGAGACCCGTGGACGTGGATATGGAATCAGTCCGATCAGCCGGAATTGTTCGATCGATATGCCAGGCCGATCACCAAGATCGATTTCACAGATCACCCCCACGGAGTGATGTGGACATGGAGTCAGAAGGCGAGATCAGTCAGCATTTCGATCCAGATGATCTGGACATTGAGATGCCTCGTAGGGCGAATATGGCCTCCGCGCAGGCATTTGACAGTGAATCTGGAACGATCACCCGAGTGCGAATGTCTGCGATCTCGGAATTGAAAGATTTCACCGGCAAGGATATGGACGACGATCAGGCCAGAGCTTGGTTAAGTCGGACTAAATCAGCTTTTCTGAGGGACAAGACACCGGAAGGTGAGAGATGCCTGATCTTCGCTGATCTAATGAAGGGTCCGGCCAAGAACTGGCTTAAACAGCTGAGTCGAGAAGTGCGTTTGAAGTGGCCTCGTTTGTGTGAAGAGTTTGAAGAACAGTATTGCAATTCGGGGGTGTCTGTCGCTAGACAGTACTACCACATGAAGAAAAGATCCGACGAAACACCGATCGAGTACTTACATCGGTTGAATCTGGCTGGTCTACGCGCGAAAATGCCGATCAAAGACCCACGACACCCGGATATAGCCCGTGAACATGTCGAGCACTTCATTGACACTCTGGATAATCGTGATCTGGCTGATCAGCTAACCCTGCTCCGTATAAAGGATTCAGAGCAACTGGAATTGACTCTGAGGACGCTGCAGCGAGCCAAAAGTCGACAGCCCAAGGTCGAGGTAGGATCGAACCGGTACCGGTCAAAGCCACACCCTGATCAGGGCAAGATACCGGCAGCACGACCAGCCAGAGCAATTCGAATGATCACGAAGGAATCAGACAGTTCAGGTTCGGAAGAGGAAAGTGGTCAGTCAAGTCTGAGCTCGGACGAGGAACAGTATCGTCATATCTTTACGACGGAGCCAGTGTATCGCCCGAGATATCGGCTAATGGCATGGATGGACGGAAACCTGGTGGTATCCAACCTGACCAGGACCGATCTCGTAAGAAATGTGTGCATTGTGGGTCGACCAAACATGGAGATCGTGATTGTTGGAAAAGAATTACGTGTGGAAAATGTGATCGCAAAGGTCACCCTTCTGATCATTGTTTTTTCGTGTGCAAGACCTGTGGGAAGCTTCATGACGCCGGCGCCTGCCCTATCGAAGAATTTTTTAATCTGATGCGCAAGTGGTATGTGCCGACTAAACATGCTGGTATGCTTCCACCAGATGTTGAGAAGATGTTAAACTAGATCGATCGCCAGGTTGGAATCTGGTTCGAGCCGAGCGATCTATGTTCTGCATTTATGCATATGTCGGTAGCGGAGATAAGTTTGAGGAAAAGAAGATAACCGACAATGCATGTTCTAATTCAAATTGCATCGATCGGTGTCCGATCTACAGTCTCAGAGTGGATGAATATTCCCGATCGGACGTGATCATGGAGTTGGATCTACTGCCCGGTGAATCCCGAGGATACTGGAAGTATCACTCTCCCGACAAGTGGTTTAAACAGGCTAAGCTAATGGAAAGATCAACAATAAAAAAGCCAGTATTTTATTTGACTCTGGAGCAGAAGTCTCGATCATCGACTCCGCCTTTGCTCGTAAGGTGGGATGTCGTATAGACAGTACCCAGAGGCAAGAATGTGTTGGGATTGGCGAGAGTTCATATATGACGAAGGACGATCACGTGTGAAGATCACCCTGGCAGGATCCCTAGTCTACTATTTTAATGCTTGGGTTGGCCGGCTAGCCGGTCAGGACGCGATATTGGGGATGGATTTTATGGTACCAGCCGGTATACGACTTGACCTATCTCATGGAACCCTGACTCTGCAGGATGAAGTGCAGATT
>MIQA02004718.1:0-32821 GCA_001887855.2 Sclerospora graminicola | reverse complement strand
TTCCCCGGGCAAACCAATAGCAGCAAGAGGGGACCTTGTTAGCCCTCCGCTGTGAACCAATGAAAGCGAAACGTATACTGATTCTTATCCCTAGATCCAATACAACCTTTTGTGTGACCTACCCAAAAAAACCTGGCTGGATAGTTATGTGACTTACCTGAAATAGCGCGGTCAGCTCAACCTGGATAGCTTTTGTGTACTGTACATCAAATAACCTAACCGACCTGGATAGCCATCCACCTCGACCTGGACAAGACCTGGCCGTCGCCTCTGAAATTTTCGCGGCCTTCGGCGTTCCATCCGGCTTCTACAGGGACAGAGCCTTCCTCAGGGCCCTTCATACGTACATCTCGTAGCCAATCCACCCCTTGGCCACTTATAGCCACATCGACGGCCATCCAGCTCCACCTGATCCGGCCTGCCAACGTCTGGCTGCCTGGTTCTGAGCCTTCGGATCACTTTCATCAAGCCTGATTCCATGCCTTGTACTGATCTGACGCTTGCGAGTGCCCCCGAACACCTACGGCAGCGGTCCTCCAGCGCCCGCATTCTTGACCAGCAATTTAAGCCAATCAAAAGGCAGCCTCGGAGATGAATTTCACACCTGGCCGTTAACTCATTTCGAAGTCGCATCTCCACAGCCGCTCCTGAGTCTTGTCGCAACCGCACAACGGTTGGGGCACGACCTCACCTGACACAGTTTTTTTTTACTTTCTCCCACGAATGCCCCGATTCGGTAAGTCCCTTGTCCAACTTTTCTGACGGCCTTCTTGAGCTGTTTTGAAATCTGGCTTGAGGTCTCATCTGACCGTTTTCTGACCATCTCTCGATGTATTCCCAGTTCTGCAAGTCGACGAAGATAACATCTGTCGGGTCACCCTGGTTGACGATGACTCGCCATCCAGCGGGGTGGAGCCCGCGGGCGTGCCGGCTTCTTCACGTATCCCTGACCTGGTATTGTCCCTGGCTGATATCAATACGGCGGTCCGCATTTACGGTCAGGTCTGCGGTGACAGGGAAAGGTTGACGGGTACTGTTTCCTCCCTTCAAGCTGATCTTCGATCCAGTCAGACCGACTCCGAAATTCTATCGCAGCGCAGTACACTTCTCTGTGCGATGCTGGTCGCACTGGACCTCGAATATTCGAGCTAAGGCGTAGCCGCCAGGAGGTCACGGATGAAGTAGCCCGTCTGCGGGCCATTGTATGCCAGCTCACTGATGCACTGTATAGGGCCGCTGCACCATCTGATCCCTCCTCTGAAGTGGCTGAACTAGGAAAACGAGTAGAGGTACAGACTGCCCAAGTGGATAGCCTGGAACATATCCAGGCGGTTTTGGTCCAAGCCCTCGCTTCGGCCAACCGCCGATCTGACGAGGCTACCACCGGAAAATCATCTTTGGAGCCGCGTGAACTTCGACGTCAGGTGACCGATCTCGAGGACCAGGCCGCCAGTCTGACAAGGGAGCTGGACCACCTTCATATGATGACGGACGTTGTGGAGCCTCTTCGGATCGCTAACCAAGAGTTAGTCCACCGCCCGAAACTTCAGCGTAAGTGATTCGCCAACTTCTATACCGTCGTCCCATTGTTTACAGTTTCATCTTCGTAACCGGTACCACCAAGTGTCTCAAGAACTAGACACCATGCGGGTTGTCCGGGACCACCTGCGAGAATCCCATGCTCAGGCTCTCCGTCATATTTCTTCTCTTGAGCAGCAGCTGCAGGAGCCCTCCTCCAAACAGCAGAGGCTGCGGGACGAGGTTTGCCAGGTTTGAGCACAATATCATGATGCTTGTGACGAGCTGACCCGGGCCGACCATGCCTACGCAACCTTGCTGGATAAGAAGAATCGTTTCAGGTATCTTTTATGTGCACTGCAAGACCGTCTCGAAGAGACTCGGATCCAGACATCCCCCGTCGTACAGGATCCTTCGCGTGAGCGAGAGGCCATTTTGGACGTCTTCAATATGGTGGACCGATGGAAAGTTTCTTCGCCACAAACGTCTTTGTCATCCGCACAGGCAGGACGGAAACCGGTTAAGCGTCCGGCCAGTTCCGATCCGTCTTCAGTCAGCCCCAAACGGAGGAAGATGGGGAGTCTTCTCTTCTGCACCAGTGTTATTTGGCCGATTTTTGTTAGTGATCTGGAACTCGAATCGGACAGCGATTTGGATTCACCCCCAATGAAAACAGTTGCAGTACCCCCCCTCACTCCCCCGGCGCGACCCGGCTCAAAATCTACTTCGCCATCCGGCTCGAAAGCTGGCTCACCATCCGATTCGGGAGCTGACTCACCATCCCGTTTGGAATCTAACTCACCCTTCGGTTCGGAAGCTGGTTCAGAAGCCGGTTCAGATCCGTCCTCCAGTGAATTCGAATACGGTGATGACGAAGACGAGGACTATCTCAACCAGCAAGTGTGTGCCGCATTGTCCCACTCTCACGTGGACACCAGACGTCGCCAATTAAATTCCAGTGACCGAGCTGACACTTGTCCGGATCCCGATCAGGTTATTGATTTGCAGAAACCACCGCCGTCTGGCTTTGGCTTTGGGGATTACGAATCTACTCATCCGTCTCTGCCCTCCAACGCTAGCCTCCCTTCGACCCTCAGGGACACTTCCGATTCCAAGATGGCTAACAGCCCCCCCCCAAAATCCATGAAGAAGACCAAGACGGAAGACGAAGAAGAAGAGGAGGAGGAAGAAGAGGAAGAGGAGATTGAGCACACAATCCCCGATCAGTGGTTGCTCTCAACCTGGAAGATCTCAAGGAATCCTCCTATAAAGCGAATCCAAAACTCGGCTACAAGCCCCATCAGGAACACGTTCAGGAACTCGACCCGTTCGACCTGCAGCTGGGCCCAAGATCCGGCGGAGCCCTTCCACCCCTATGTCGCCTCTTCCAAGGCTCCTGCACCTGTGGTTACCTAGTGGCCGCTTCATCAGTGAGGTGGATCGGCCAAACATTCAACCTTGGACGGTCGAGCAGCTGGTAAACTTGAGTCTTGCCGATGTCTCCCGTTCCAGACTCGCTCTCTCCTTATCGGGTCCCACCTTCTGGATACTCCATCCCTCTCTCAAGTCACCTCCACTGTCAGCTCGGTGGTGCCCCGGCTGGTGAAATTAGGTGCGGTTGACCAGCTAATGGAGACCAAGTATTGGGAAATTATGGCCACTGAGATGCCGGATATGGGGATTCCGTCTAACCCGTGGTTCACCAGCTTCCAAGCACAGTACCTGGAGTTTGTCGCTGCCCACGCCCACTCCATTTGGGAGTCCACCCATTTTTGTTCATTTCAGCGGAAGCTCGGCAAAACGATCCACCCCTCAGAACTTATTTTGTCGCCCGAAAAAATCGGCGCAGTCGGGCTACAGAGGCATGGGTCCGTTTGTGTACGCTTGCCTTGGAGGGCATCAGGTACGGTGCCTGTGACCTGGACCTATTCCTCTCCCCTTTTATACTCCATCTGGCGAACCGTAAAGTTGAAAAGAGGGGGATTGGCAGAGGGGCAGGACATGGTATCCTGGCCTAGGTACTCCGGACCGGACTGCCTCCCTTTCCGAATCTTTGGAAGATATCGACCGGCAGGATCCTTGGCGCAATCAATACCGTAACCAGTCCTCCGATCATCCTGGATTTTTAGTGTCCCGGCTCCGCAACAAGTACAATCGCTCATAGTAAAGAGCGACCTGGCTCGTTAATCATTTTTCCTTTTTGTTACCCAATTTAATATGTCCGTCAATGCTTCTTTTATCTCCTTTTCCACCCTTCGTTTGTCCAACCCCTCCTTACGTTTCGGCTAATAACCCGGACTGGTTAATGCCCGATCAGCTGAAAGGTCCTCTAGAAGGACCCTGTCGCCATAGGGCGGCTCCTGATCCAACTGGGTCTGAGTATCGGTTTCCCAATGCTGGTCATCAACCCCCCCTTCTCCAAACCGGTTGGATTTGGGTGGGTGGATTTCGCACTGGGCCGGTCCGATTATTTCCAGAAACCTGTTCATTTCCACCAGTTTACATAACATAAATGGATTCGAAACTGTGATGCCGACCTGATCACGCATGGCCAACGTGGTCCGATGGTCTGCGCTATTGTTCCATTCTCTTTTAACATGTAGCACTTCGCGTTCTTGCCATTTCCTGCGGGCTGACATGACCCGATCCTTTAACAGCCTTAGGGTGTTCATATAAAATGTCCCGGGATCCCGGAACGAAATAGACGACAACAATTGGCCTAGAAATCGCGGGTTAGGTCACGTCGGGACGGCATCGGTCCCACCATTTGGCTTGGTCCCACGTTTGTTTTGGGTCGTTGGGACTGGGACGGTCGGAGTGCACCACAACAGAAAATACGTCGTTAACATACGTGCACCATGCAAACGATAGACCGATAGTGTTAGCGCTGTTTCGCCTCTGTGGCCACACGAGTTAACGCTAGGCCTTCTATTTTCGCGAGTCAGTCGTTGTTGGTTGGTAGGAAGGAACGCTGCGTTCATGAATAGTGGAAGAGGAGGAGAAGTTCTTTGTAGCTAATAAAGGTTCGTTTACTTTTCATGATAAGGTCTAGGCGAGTTCGGCGTCATCCATATCATCGAAAAACAAGCCGTTGACAATCCCATGTCGGTGGAAAGAATCAACAGCTCCCGGTTATGAGAAAAGTAGAGTATGTCAGTTCGAGCTTAATGTGAAAAAATTCAGATCAAAATTTGATTCTTAGGGCCGTTCTTACAAAATGTCCCGAGGTCCCGGGACGAAATAAACGACAATGATTGGCTCAGCCAACTGGGGTTAGGTCGCGTCGGGACGGCATCGGTCCCACCATATGGCTTTATTATTTTGGGATGTTGGGACTGGGACGGGCTCAGCCCATCATCAGTCACTCTTCAGTGTCTACAATTATGAATAAATTTGCTTCTACTCTTATGCCTTAAACTTTATTGTTTCTTATTAGAAAAGACTGCGCTATCTCACGTAGTGACATTTATTGCCGTTTATTGTAAACAAAATGGATGGTTCTCTTACAGTAATGCTACGTGTATAGTTTCACGTCAAATACTGGTACACATTAAATACAAAAAACGGGATATATCCTTGTCCGGAGATCGATTTTTATTTTCGGGACTTGGGACTGTCCCGGGGTCCCGTCCCGGGACATTTTGTAAGAACGGCCCTTAGTCAAGGAGCCTTGCAGTGTATCTCCCCAGTGATTTGTCGGATCACTGGATTGGAATCACCGCATATGATTAACCACCCCTGTGTCTGGCCGGTCAGAAAATCTAGGCAAAGCAACAATCCTCGGTATTCCGCCTCGTTCACAGTTATGCCAGGCGTGGAATAAGAGGCAGCGGCGACCAATTTCCACTCGGTTAGCTTCCACAAGATGGCACTATAGGCGCCCACCCCCTTCTTGACGCCCGCCGACTCGTCGAAGATCAGAACTATCAGTTCTTCTGCTGGACCAACTGTCGGTGGTGGGAGTTTGATGGATTGTCGTGGCTGCTTCCGGGGCGCTATTGCTATCAGTGCTTCTTCCACTTCTGCCCTTGGAGGGATGCTGGCCGCTAATGTGCCCCGTATCTCTTATTTTCCTTTAGTGCTCTTGATCACTGCTAGAGACCACTGGGACAACAGTGCAGCCCATCTACCCAGCCGACCATCAATTCCGTTTAATGTAAGAAGCCATGACAGGGTCGGCCATTTGGAAAACACTTTAATAGGGCGGGATACCAACATCGTGTAACACACATCCAGAATCCGTAGCAAAGCCAGAACTTCTTTATCCACCAGCCCATAGTTTACTTCGTTGGTTTTCAGAGTCCGGCTGGTGAACATCACAGGACAATACACTCCATCAGGATCATGCACTAGGGCAGCCGAGATAGCCCACTTATTAGCAGAGATGATGACCACTGGCACCTTATCCTCATCAAAGTGTATCAGAACTGGTGTGGTCGCCATCTATGCTTTCAGCATGCCGAAAGCCACCATCGCCCTGGTCATGTGGTCGTCCGGCCGGACCGCATTGGAGTTAGGGAGCCGGCTGCCTGCTTGGGCGGACGATTCAACCTTCTTATTGCCCGAAATAGTTGACGAGGCCAGCTTTTCATTGGCTGATATAGTTGGCGAGACCAGCTTCTCATTGCCTGACCCGGTCAGCATTTCTCCTTGCCGATCCTGCTCTTTCAGCTTGTAGTAACCCACCTCCCGTAACTCGTACAACAGAGCAGCATAGACCGCGAAGTCCTTAATGAAACGACTGTAATAGTTCAACCTGCCCAATAAGGATTGCATGGCCTTCAATGACCGCGGGAAAGACAGATTACTCAAAGACTCCAGATCTTTTGGATTGGCCTTTAGTCCAGCGATCGAAACCTGGTGACCCAAATAGGTCACCTTTGTTTTTATAAACGTTTCACAACTGTAATCGAGAGATTCCACTTCTCACACGTAATCATCAATTGTTCTACTTTTTCACATAAAAAATCTTAAGTAGTAGCCGACACAAGAATGTCATCAATGTAAGACCGCCGCCCCAAAACCGAAGGTTTTAGGTCGGGGTCAGGGCCACTTTCGGTAAACACATCGCCGACCTGGACAGGATCTTGGTATACCTTAACCTTGAAGTGCCCATACAACGCGTTATCTATTTGACGGTGATAAATCTGCGGAGCATTCTTAAGGCCAAACGGCATCCGATTCCACTCGAACAACCCAAAGGGCGTAACAAACGCAGAGATTTCCCGTGCACAATCGGTCATAGAGACCACCCAAAATCCGCTAGCCATATCCAATGAGCAATACCATAAAACATTGTCCATATCCTCCAGCAAGTCGTTAATCAACGGCATCGAGTAAACCATTAGCTTACCTAGCCGTTTTACCAATCGGTAGTCAATGCACAACCTTATATCCACCCAGTTCTTCTTAAAATTGATTAGGATGGGAAACGCCCATGGCGAGGTGGACGGCTGGGTGATCTTGGTGGCCAACAGTCCTTTGATGAGTTCCGACAACGTTTCCCGATACTGGGGGGTGACGCTTCGGCACCTTTAAGCTACAGGCTTTGCGTTCCCCACATCGATGTCGCATACCGCCCCATGGGCGGTCGGAGGTAGTGCATTACCTGGGTCGATCAGCAGATGTCTCCTTTTCCATATGATATCCTTTAGCTGCTGATCTCCTCTGGAGTATTCACGTCTGGGTCCCCAATCTGTAGATCGTCCATAGTGACCGCTGGTGGACAGGGAGTCACCTTAGGTAACACTGCCATCTGATCTTCCATGCCTTCGACATACAGGTCACCCCCTTCGGGCAGACCTGATCGGCTTCGGTTAACTCCAAATCCAGGTCAGGCGGTTTTCCGTCCCAGTCACCCTCGCTAAATCCGAATCAGGATTAGTCGATGCATCATCATCCAGCTCACCGGGCAGGCCAGCATCGGAGGTGTCCACACATGTAACCCCGGCATGTCTCCTCTCCTGATCCAGCTGTTCACCCGTCTTAGACGGTGTGGGCAAAACCAGTTCGGCGGCTGGGGCGGGATATCGATCGGCACCTTCAGCCGGATTTGGTGATGGCCGGCTCCGCGTCAATATTCTAGAAGGTGTCCGGTACTCGGGTTTAGCCTCCATTGGAGCCTGATCTTCCTCCACAGGTTCTTCCTTACAGGCCAAATCGGTAGTTGCCTGGTAGGCCAGGTTTTGCCACTCTATATTGCGTCTTGAGCCAATAGTAACATAACCAGGCCGGCGGGGCACTTTGCCCTCGGCCAGCCACATTCCAATGATGACGTCCTCATGTAAGGTGATGGGCTGCTCTGAAATGTTGGTAACGCTTATGTCATTGAGGTGACCCCCCCCTTTAACGAACGAGGGCACCTAACACTCGCCCCTAGTTAGCCATAACTTACGCCGCCTATCGTATGGCCGCACAGTTACTTCCACCGTTCTTCCCACTGGCCCGTTACAAACTGGCCTAATTTTGAGGAACAGGACATGGGCACCGTATAGGGGCCGCCGGCCAGCTAGCTGGATCTGCACCTCGTCAGGCAACGTCAATGTACCGTGAGATAAATCCAGTCGTATGCCGGCTGGGACCATATAAAACCCATCCCCAGAATTGCGTCCTGCCCGGCTAGCCTACCTACCCAGGCAGTAAAGTAGTACACCAACGACCCAGGCAGTAAAGTAGTACACCATCGACCCAGCCAGCGTAATTTAAACTGTTGTTCTTCCTTAGATCACGTACAACTTTCTCCAATGCCGATACACTCCTGCGCTTCGTCTCATCTATTTCACATCCAACCTTACGAGCAAAGGTAGTGTCGACGATGGACACTTCTGCGCCAGAGTCAAAAGTCATAGTGGCTTTCTGGTTATTAATCTTACCATCGGCCTTGGCCTGCTTAAACCACTTATCCGTCGAATGGTATTTCCAATAACCTCGTGATTTACCGGGTAATAAATTCAATTCCATAACCACTTCAGACCGAGAATATTTGTCCTTTCGTGTACTTGTCACCAGGAAAGGGTCAATCCTGCTGCCCGGGGATCGGGTGACGTAATCGTCAAACTTTTAGTATTGTCTGTTACGCGTTGCTTTGCTTCTCGATTACCCTCCTTGCCGACATATGCATCAATACTAACACTAGCCGCTCGGCTCGAGCCAGATTCCAACCTGGCGAGTAGTCTAGCTTAACATATTTTCCACCCCTGGTGGCAACATTCCAGCGTGCTTGGTCGGGGCATGCCACTTCTTCATCTGGTTGTAAATTCCTCGATGGGTAGAGTCCAGCCTCGTGCACGTCTTCGCAAGTGTTGCAGATAAACAGGCAGTGTTCAGCTGGATGTCCTTTCCTTTCGCACTTCTTGCAGGTCAGCCGCTTCCAGCATGTTCTGTCGTCATGCTTGATGAATCCACAGAAGGTGCACTTCCGTCTGGGATAATCCTGATCAGTTCGAGCCGGAAAAACGCTTCTGCTGGTCTGAACCAGATGGTGGCCTGGACTGCTGTCTGCCGAGAACAGATACCGGTATTGCTCCTCTTCAGATTCGCCACCCGACCGCTGATACTCCTCTTCCGAACTAGTCGAATCCGACTCTCGGACCACCATGCGGACGGCTCGGGCCGTCCTGGTGGATGGCCGCCGGCTTCCTTGATCCGGGTTAGAATGTGACTTGTACCTGTCCGCTCCAACTGCTGCCTTGGGGCATCACTTCTTCGCTCTTCGATAAACCCGCAACGTCAGCTCCAACTCCGTCGTATTCTTCGTTCGCAGCAGCGCCAGCTGGTCCGCCAGCTCACGGTCGTCCAACGTGCTGATGAAATGTTCCACATGTTCTCGGGCAGCTCCCGACCGGCTGGCATATTCTTTAACTTGTATGTTCGCCCTCATTCCTGCGACATTCAAACGATGGAGGTATTCCAGAGGAGTCTCATCGGCTTGCTTCTTGGTGTGGAAGTACTGGCGCGCCACCGACATTCCCGATCCACAATTTTGCTCTCCAAAGGTTTCAACCAGCTCCCTCCAATCGTCTCGGACTCCCCGGGTGAGCTGCTGGATCCAGGGTTTAGCCGGACCCTTCATCAAGTCGCCGAAAATCAGGCACTTCTCATAGTCTGGCGTACGGTCTCTACGGAATGCTGACTTCGTCTTGCTTAGCCATCCTCGGGCTTGGTCATCCATCATCCATGTCCCGTCCAGTGAAATCCTTCAACTCGGACGTGGCCGACATTCGTAATCGCCCCGGAGTCCGGATCGAACGCTAGGGCTGAGACCATATTGGCTCGGCGAGCCATCCCCAGATCCAGGTCATCCGGATCATAGTGGCACCTGGCTGACTTGACCGATTCCATATTCACGTCGCTGAGGGACAGCTTCCTATTTGCGGGCCGTCCCAGGTCGGCGACTTGGCCAGCACTTGGCGGGACGGCACGGAACTCACTCTGCTTGGACTGCACTGACTCCATGTCTTCATCGATCGGCTCCCTCGCATAATACTCGGCTGGCTCAGGCACCCGACCGCCACGATGAGCCGGCTGGTCCGGTGATCCCGGACTGCCGCGGGTGGCACTATCCGACGTTCCTCCAAGTATCGTTCCATCATCGCCAAAAACATGCTCTGAAGGTGGACCGGGACTTGAGGGCTAGCTTGACAGTCCACGTGAGGGGTGGCTTGGGGCCCAGCTTGGCTGCCGGTTCGGGATTCCTTCTTAATTCACACATCCACGTCTTTGCCCCTTGGATCTGGATCCGCCATCGCCGTCCGGGTCTGGACGCTATGCTGACTGGCTTTCTTCCGATCAGGCGCATCTGGATCTTCGTATCCCCCAAACCTCGTGGCAGTTGCCACACGCGCTGCTCCCGTAAGGCCAAGCGTCATGCAGGTAATGCCTACAGATGAGTCAGTCGAATCAACTTCTGAAGGGGCAGACTTGTACTGTGAAGAACATGAATGTATTCCGGCTGGTCTGCCTGCTGCCGGTGGTGAAGGTAGGGCCACTTCGGCTGTTGCCGCCATCTTCTACGACGGATAGGAGACCACAAACGGTACCAAGCGGTCGTGAAGGGCGCTGGATGCCTCCTTCAGCCTATCCGCCTTCAGGTCGAACGACTGGTTCTGGTCGAAAGCGCCGGTGTTGATGACGGCTGGCTTGAGCTGATCGAACAGTCCTCTAATATGGGTCACGTGGCTGTCTAAGAAAGATGGGGTAGAAACGGGACCTTTCAATCCACCGAGGATTTTTGGTCGAGTTATCTTCAGGACCCCATCCGTTCGTAGGAACTGACCCAACTCACGAAGGTGGTGGGAACAATCCAGGTCGGTGTCCGTAAACTTCTGTGATAGGCCGCCCAGCTTTTCTTCTTTGCCAAAACGTGGCCTATCCTTGCGGGGTGGATAATCCGGCTCTTGCCTATCCAGCTTTTTAGCGGTAGTTGACCTGAATAGTGACTTGGTCCTGATCCAGCCAGCTTTCTACTCAGGTCATATCCAGCCTTCGGTTCTTCTTTCTTTATTTTTTCTTCTTTAACATCCATTACATTCATTTGTTTCTTCGGATCATGGTCAAAACCATGATCCTTTTTCGTACTATGGTGACCTGCACCATAATCCAAGCCGGGTCCAGCTGGGGCATAGTGACCAGCACTACAGTGACCGGCACCATAGTCCTAATCAGAGCCTCCAGGGGAGTAACTTCTTCTTTAATATCGACCTCGTACTCCCCCAATCCGAGTCAACCATTGCATCCTTCCATCTTCAGCAGCATTGGGGCGATATGTCTTCCCCCAATGCACCCGACACAACATCTTCAACAAATTGGACAGGTTTTGGTCTTTTGCCCACTAGGGACTCGTGGTGATACCCAGGGTCACCCAGAGATCCGGGCACGCGCACCATTGTGGTGTAAATGCTCTCAGAAATTCCTTCTGAGATGCGAACACCCACGGGGGAGCCAGATGACTGACGGTGGGGTTACTCCGTCCATCCAGGTCTTGGTCCGAACCAGCATCCAGCCGGCTGGACCTGTCACTTCCATCACCTTGGCTGAGACGACTTGGATGATCCATGTTCGTAAAGCTCACCTTGTGTATTCGTCAGCACTGGCGGTTACGCTCTCTTGGTAGACTCTAGGCCGAAAAGTTAAAAGTCGGTAAAATAGGTGGACGAGGGTTAGGACTAGGGTTGCTCCTGGGCGGAAATCTTCACTGGAGAGCAGGCTGGCGTTATACTTCAGGTTTGTATACCGCAAATGCTGGACCGAGAATAATCGATCGGCCAGCTAAACCAAAGATAATAATGGGGCTAATCCAATCTTATGTGTATATAGGCAAATAATACTCCACAATCGTCCACAGTAGGCCAAAACGTTACCACACTTTCCAATAGAGATAAACCGTGTTCGACAGGCGATTGAGATGAGTATAAGTCTTGCGACGACTCCGGTATGGAATCCGGGGTTCTTTCAACCATTCCGGTAAACTAATAGCAGCTAGAGGAGACCTTTTTAGCCTCTGCTTTGAGCCAATGATGACTTGCGTCTTAGAAAGCGAAATGTACTGGTTTTTATCTCTAGATCCAATATAACCTTTTGTATACCCTAACCAAAATAACCTGTCTGGATAGTTATGTGCCTTACCTGAAATAGGGCGGTCAGCTCAACCTGGATGCCATCCACCTCGACCTGGACAAGACCTGGCCACCGACTCTGATTCCATCTTCGCGGCTGTCCATCCACCTTCGGCGTCCCACCCGGCTTCTACAGGGACAGAGCCTTCCCCAGGGCCCTTCATACGTACATTTCTTAGCCGATCCGCCCCTTGTCCACCTATAACCACCATCGACGGCCATCCAGCTCCACCTGATCCGGACGGGCAACTTTCGGCTGACCTGGTTCGAGCCTCCGGGTCACCCCCATCTGGCTTGATTCCATGCATTGCACCGATCCGTCGCTTGTGTGTGCCCCTGAAACACCGGGCAGGTAGCATGGGCCAACATTTCTACCAATCAGGTAAGTGTATTCACTTCTCATTAGCCCGCTAATTCCTGGACCAGTTCACCAAAGCAGTTCATCGCGCTACTGATCCGATTGATTACTTAAGTAATAAATTAACAGACGTGTCTCTTCGGCTATTTTTTAAGCTTGCCGTACCTGTCGCACAAGGCACGACGACAGAGCAGTGCAACAAATTGCGTTTGCACTGATGCCTTCGGTTATGGACGGTTTCGTTTCGTAATCAGGCCGACGCGATAGCGCATCCGCTATCACGTTCAACTTTCCGGGTATATACCCAACCGTAACATTGTATTCAGCAAAGAATGACAGCCATCGTGCCATTCTTTGAGAGATGTGTGGGGAAAATTCAAGACCGTGCGTAACGACGCATGGTCCGTGAAGACCATAAACGGTCTAGATACAAATCCGAAACTTTGCCAGTGCATACTTCATGGCAAGGGGTTCCTTGTCGTGCACTGGATATTTGCGCTCGGTTGGGAGCAACAGACGCGATTAATAAACGATTACGCGATATAGATCATCGTGATCGCGCTGCATCAAGGCACAGCCAATCGCGAAATTGCTCGCGACGCAAACGACGTGAAACGGTGGCTCGTTGTCGGCTGTAGCCAACACGGGCGCTTCTGCCAAGACTCGCTTGACTGCATCAACTGCGTTGTGGAACTGGGTATCCCAGTGTCATTCGACATCTTTCTTAAGTAATTGAGAAAGAAATCGAATGAGACCAGCATAATTGCACGAGTACTTGTGGAAATATGTTGCCAACCCAAGGAACGTTCGAAATTCGTTGACATTGTTTGGCTTGGGCCGTTCAACAATCACCCTGATCCTCTCTGGATCAGGGCACACCCCGTTTTTTTTGCCCACGAAACAGCCAAGAACGGGTATCTCAGGTGCACCGAAGATGCACTTTTTCAGATTGGCATAGAGCTTATGTTTACGCATATGCTCTAACACCTGACATAGGTGTTCTTTATGAACATCTACACTGCTTTTATTGTGTTCAGCCTTGCTGTGGATGATCGCATTGTCGAAGTAGCTCAGTGCAAATTCAAGCACCGGGCGCAATATATGCGAAACGCATCTGCTGAATGTTGCAGGGGCATTTCGAAGCCCCTGTGGCATCACAAGCCACTCGCAAAGCATACCGCTTCAGTGCGGTAGAGCAGTGAAGACACTTGCTCATGTGGTGAAGTAACTTAGAAATTAACGGTCTAATGGGAAGTGAACGCCCCCACCTGATAGGTGGAAATGTCGTCCCTAGCTGGATGCCCAGATCGGCCGACAAGGGACGTAATCCGGTAGCCGCTGGATGTATCTACCAGCGGCAGGACGGTGCCAGGCCTGGAATCGGGCCAGATGGGTGAGGTCGAGACGTGGGTAGTTGGGCAGGCGGACCAGTCGAACCGGATGACCTCGGATGGTGGACAACCGAAGAACGGATTGGTCGGAAGGTATGAGCAAAGGGCCATGAAGGAAGTTGAGTTTCTTAGAGGACGGAGGAGGTACCAGGGTCGGACGTGGAGCTGCCAAGGAAGTGCTAACGCCAGCGGACAAGTGAGCCTAGATGGATGGCCATCCGGCCGATCCGGCTGGGTTCGGTGTACCGGCCGGGTTGGTACCGCTGGAGTTGGTGTACCTGCCGGGCTGGTACCATTTGGGTTGGGTGTACCAGCCGGGTTGGTACCATCTGGGGTTGGTGTACCGGTCGGGCGGGTACACAAAATCGGAGTTAACCGGGCCACTTCAGGTAAGACACATAACTGTCCAGCCTGGCTATTGGGGGTAGGTTACACAAAAGGGAGTATTGGACATAGGGATAAAAATCAGTATACGTTTCGCTTTCTTACACAGTGCTTTCATTGGTTCACGCGGAGGTAACAAGGTCCTCTGTGCTATTGGTTGCCAGGGAATGTAAGTAACCCACCGGAAGTCCCTGACCGGGAGTCGCTGCGTCGCGTATACTCACCTCAAGTCGCCCGTGTTTTGAACACGGTTTTATCAAGTATTGAAAAGTGTGGTAACATTTTAGCCTACTGTGGAAGATTGTGGAGTTTTATTTGGATTCCCATTTACGTGTGGTGAAGTGTTCCAGAAATTAACGGACTAATGATGATGGATGCCCTCACCTGATTGGTTGAAATGTCGCACTTAGCTGGATGCCCGGACTGGTTAATAGAGGACGCGATCTGAGAGCCGCCGGACGCACCTACGAACGGCCGGACGGCACCAGGCCTGGGATCAGCCGGACGAACGTGATAGAAGGCATGAACAGTTGGGCTAGCAGGCTAAGCGGACGGGACGACCGCGGACCAAGGGGCGGATTGGTGGCAGATTGTTTGGAAGGTATGAGCAAAAAGGGCCTGAAGGAAGATGAGTGTTCTAGTGGATGAAGGAGGCACCTGGATCGGATGAGCAGCCGCAAAGGAAGCGCTAGCGCCAACGGCCAAGGGGCTTGGATGGATGGCCATCCGGCCGAGCTGGCCGGGTACAATGTACCATCCGGACTGGTACCAGCTGGGTTCGGTGTACCGGCCGGGTTGGTACCATCTGGGGTTGGTGTACCGGCCAGGCGGGTACACAAAAATCGGAGTTAACCGGGCTACTTCGGGTAAGGCACACGACTGGTCAGCCAGGCTATTGGGGGTAGGTTACACAAAAGGGAGTATTGGATCTAGGGATAAAAATCAGTATACGTTTCGCTTTCTTAGACACAAGTCGCTTTCTTTGGTTCACAGCAGAGGGCTAACAAGGTCCCCTCTTGCTGCTATTGGTTTGCCCAGGGAAGGTTAAGTTAACCCACTGGAAGTCCCCTGACCGGGGGTCGCCGCGTCACGAATACTCAACTCAAGTCGTCCGTGTTTTGTAACACGATTATATCTAGTATTGGAAAGTGTGGTAACGTTTTGGCCTACTGTGGAAGAGTGTGGAGTTATATCTGGATTCCCCTTTACATACACATTTGGATTCACCCTTCATTGTTATTGCTTTAGCTGGCCGATTGATTATTCTCGGTCCAGCCATTGCGGTATACAAACTTCAAGTATATTGCCAGCCTGCTCCCCGGTGAAGATTTCCGCCCAGGAGCTACCCCTTGTCCTAACCCTCATCTCCCTATTCGACGGATTTACACTTTTCGCCCCTTAGGGTCCACCAAGAGAGCAAACCACCCAGTACTGACGGGTACACAAGGTGAGCTTTCAACATGCACCATCCGAGTAGTCACGATCAAGCGGATGGAAGTGACCGATCCAGCCGGCCGGATGCCGGATCGGATCATGACTCGGATGGACGGAGTACCCCCTCCGACAGTCAGTCGTCTGGGCCCCCGTGGGTGTTCGCATCTCAGGAAGAATTTCTGAGAGCGACTACACCACACTTCCCCATTATCTCCTCCGCACTCTTTAGGACGATGTAAAGATGTGTCAACGCTCCGGTTTTACCACGAGAAGCTTTGTGGTGTTCGGGTGTTATTATTTTTATTTTAATGATGACAACTACATTTATGGGTTATGTTTTACCTTGGGGTCAAATGAGTTTTTGGGGTGCAACTGTTATTACGAATTTATTTCAGCAATACCTTTAATAGGTAAAAATATTGTTGATTGGTTATGGGGTGGATTCGCTGGTGATAATCCCAGGAAGGAGATTGATAATTATCTTCTAAGATGGATTGATAATGCGAAAGGATGTGAAAAATATTATTGGAAAAGGTTTGAAAACGAATGGATTTAGTAGTAAATAAATACTGGAGATGAAAAAGATGATCGAATTCTGTAGAATGGTATGGAAGTAAGCTACTGCAATTTCTAAACCCACTAATAAAACAATAATAATTAAAGGTATAAAATGATCAAAAAAATAAAACTAATTAATATTTATTTTACTGATTGTCGAGAAGCTGCATCCAATTGTTTATGACCGCTTTGAGCCTTCCGGACGGATTATACTCGCTTCCGATCTGTTGCGCGCGCTCAATGCCAAGCGTCTTATAGATGCTGGCTGTCATGTACGTTTACCAATTGCGGACCTGCACGCGCAGCTAAATAACAAGCTCGGTGTTGACCTAACGAAGCTGCAATCCGTCAGCTCCTACGCGATGGAGGTTTGGAAAGCACTCGCTCTTGATACTAACAAGTTGCCCAATTTTGAGATCGTGTTGGCTTCCACAGAGATGGCACGCCATGCTGATGTCTACTGGTCGCAGGTTTTGGATGCCGCCGGCCGCTTTACCGTCGAGCGCGTTCTACAGTGCGCGACCATTATGGGCGTCCAAACCCGGAAGGCGAGGGCGGATCCAGATCCAAGAGACGAAGACGTGGAGGTGCGAATTAAGAAGGAATCCCAAGCCGGCAGCCAAGCTGGCCCCCAAGTCACCCCTCAAGTGGACTCCCAAGCTAGCCCTCAAGTGCCGGATCACCTTCAGAGCATGTTTTCGCGATGATGGAAAGATACTTGGAGGAACAACGTCGGGTTAATGCCGGCCACTGCAGTCCAGAGCCGCAAGACCAGCCGGGTCATCGTGAGAGTCGGATGCCCGAACCAGTCCAACATTATGCGAGGGAACCGATCGACGAGGACATGGAATCAGTGCAGTCTAGGTAGAGCGAGCCTCGTGTCGTCCCGCCAAGTCGCCGGCCAAGTCGCTGACCTGGACGGCCAGCGAATAAGAAGCCGTCAGTGGATATGGAGTCGGTCAAGTCAGCCAGGTGCAGCTATGATCCAGATGACCTGGATGTGGGGATGTCTGGCCGAGCCAATATGGTCTATGCACAAGCTTTTGATCTGGACTCAGGAGCGATTAACAGGGTCCGGATGTCGGCCACGTCCGAGTTGAAGGATTTTACTGGACGAGACATGGATGGCGACCAGGCCCGAGGACGGCTAAGCAAGACGAAGTCAGCATTCCTCAGAGACCATACGCCGGACTATGAGAAGTGCCTGGTTTTCGGAGACCTGATGAAGGGTCTAGCAAAAACCTGGACCTGGCAGCTCAGCCGGGAAGTCCGAGAGCCTGTTGAAGCATTTGGAGATCAATTGGAGGGAGCTGGTTGAAGCATTTTAAGAACAATACTGTGGATTGGAAATGTCGGTGGCACGTCAGTACTTCCATACCAAGAAGCGGACAGACGAGACCCCTCTGGAATACCTCCATCGTTTGAATGTCGCAAGAATGAGGGCCAGCATACCGGTAAAGGAAGATGCCAGCCGGTCGGAAGCTGCCCGAGAACATGTGAAACATTTCATCAGCACGTTGGACGACCGGGAGCTGGCAGATCAGCTCGCGCTGCTGCGACTTAAGAATACTACGGAGCTGGAGCTGATGCTACGGACTTACCAAAAGGCGAAGAAGCGAGGCCCGAAGGCAGCAGTTGGAGCGGGCAGGTACCGGTCACGTTTTAACCCGGATTAAGGAAGCTGGCCGCCATCCACCAGGACGGCCCGAGCCGTCCGCATGTTGGCCCGAGAGTCGGATGCGACCAGCTCGGAAGAAGAGTACCAGCGGTCTTGGGGCGAATCCGAAGAGGAGCAATACCGGTATCTGTTTCGATGGAATCCAATCAGCAGTCCTGGCCACCATCTAAGTCAGGCCAGCAGAAGGGTTTTCTGGCTCGAACTGACCAGGATTACCCTAGGCGCAAATGTACCCACTGTGGGTCCATCAAGCATGACGACAGAAGCTACTGGAAGCGGGTGACCTGCAAGAAGTGCGAAAGGAAAGGACATCTAGCTGAACACCGTCTGCTCACCTGCAAGACTTGCACGAGGCTGGACTTTGCCCCATCGAGGAACGACCAGATGAAAAAGTGGTATGTCCCGACCAAACACGCTGGAATGTTGCCACCAGGGGTGGAAAAAATGTTAAACTAGATCGCTCGCCAGGTTGGAATCTGGTTCGAGCCGAGCAGTCTAGTGTTAGTATCAATGCATATGTCGGTAAGGAGGATAATCGAGAAGCAAAGCAAAGCGTAACCGACAATACATGTATGTTTGACTATTACTTCACCCGATCTCCAGGCAGCAGAGCTGACCCTTACTTGGTGACCAGTATACGGACGGATGAATATTCTCAGTCTGAAGTGGTTATGGAGCTGAATTTGTTACCCGGAGAATCAGGGGGCTACTGAAAATACCATACGCCTGACAATTGATTCAAGCAGGCCAAGACCGATGGTAAGATTAATAACCAGAAGGCCACTATGCTTTTGGACTCTGGCGCAGAAGTGTCCATCGTCGACACCACCTTTGCTCGTAAGGTTGGATGTGAAATAGATGCGACGAAGCGGCAGGAGTGTATCGGTATTGGAGAAAGTTTGTACATGGCCCAGGAAAGGACTAAAGTAAAGATTACACTGGCTGGGTCGTTGGTATACTATTTTACTGGCTGGGTAGGAAAGCTAGCCGGGCAGGACGCAATTCTGGGGATGGCCTTTATGGTCCCAGTCGGCATAAGACTGGATGTATCTCATGGCACATTGACGTTGCCTGACGAGGTTCAGATCCAGCTGGCTGGCTGGCGGCCACTATACGGTGCCCACGTCCAGTTCGTCAAGTTAGGCCAGTTTGTAACGGTGCCAGTGGAAAGGACGATGGAAGTAACTGTGTGGCCACAGGACTGGCGGCGTAAATTATGGCTGACTAGGGGCGAATGTTGGGTGCTCTAGTTCGTTAAAGGGGAAGGTCACCTCAATTACATAAGCGTGGCCAACATCTCAGAGCAGCCCCTCACCTTTCATGAGGACGTCATCATTGGAATGTGACTGGCCGTGGACAAAGTGCCCCGCCGGCCAGGTTATGTCACTATTGGCTCAAGACGCTATATCGAGTGGCAAAACCTGGCCTACCAGGCAAGTACCAATTTGGTCAGTGAGTAAGAACCAGTGGAGGAAGATCAGGCTTCAATGGTGGCTAAACCCGAGTACCGGACACCTTCTAAATTATTAATGTGGAGCAGGCCATCGCTGAACCAGACTGAGCGTACCGACCGAGATCCCGCCCCAGTCGCCGAACTGGTTTTGTCCACACCGTCTAAAACGGGTTAACGGCTGGATCAGGAGAGGAGACAAGTAGGAGTCACATGTGTGGCCACCTCTGATGCTGGCCTGCCCGGTGAGCAGGATGATGCTGGATCGACTAATCTTGACTCGGATTCATAATTAGCTGAGGGTGACCGGGACGGAAAGTCGCCTGGTCTGGATTCAGAATTAATCGAAGCAATCCAGGATGGGGAACCACCTGACCTGGATTCGGAATTAGCCGAGGGTGACCGCGATGGGAAACCACTTGGCCTGGATTCGGAATTAACCGAAGCCGACCAGGATGAGAAACCTCCTGACCTGAATTCGGAATTAATCGAAGCCGACCAGGTCTGCATTCACGAAGGGGGCGACCTATATGTCGAAGGCATGGAAGATCAGATGGCAGTGCTACCTGAGGTGACTCCCTGCCCAGCTATGGACGATCTATAGATTAGAGACCCAGATGTGAACACTCCGGAGGAGATAAGCATGCTAAAGGATATAATATGGAAAAGAAGACATCTGCTGATCGGCCCAGGTAATGCACTACCTCCGGCCGCTCATGGGGCGTATGCTACATCGATGTGGGTAACACAAAGCCGGTAGGTCAAAGGCGCCGAAGGGTCACCCCCAGTATCGTCAGAGCTCATCAAAGGACTGCTGGCCACCAAGATCATCCAGGCGTCCACCTCGCCATGGACGTCGCCCATCGTAATCATTATAAAGAAGAACGGGGTAGATATAAAGTTGTGCATTGACTACCGATTGATATATGCTGTCTGGCTTCCTTCCGATCGGGCGCATCTGGATCTTCGTATCCCCCAAACCTCGTGACCATTGCCACACGCGCTGCTTCCCTAGGGCCAAGCGTCATGCGGGTAATGTCTACAGATGAGTCCGTCGAATCCACTTCTAAAGAGAGTCGTACTGTGAAGAACCTGAATGTAATCCGGCCGGTCTGCCTGCTGCCGGTGGTGAAGGTGGGGTCGCTTCGGCTGTTGCCGCCATCTTCTTCGGTGAAGAGCGGCCCACTAGCGCTACCAGGCGGTCGTGAAGCGCACTAGATGCCTCCTTCGACCTATCTGCCTTCAGGTCGAACAACTGGTCGGGTCAAAAGCGCCGGTGTTGATGCCGGCTTGGTTGAGCTGATCGAACAGTCCTCTAATGAGGGCCACGTGGCTGTTGAGAAAGATGGGGGAGCGGTACCTTTCAATCCACCCAGGATTTTTGGTCATGTTATTTTCAGGACCCAATCCGTTCGTAAGAACTGACCCAAGTCACGAAGGTGGCGGGTACGCTCCAGGTAGGTGTCCGTAACCCTCTGTGATAGGCCGTCCAACTTTTCTTCTTCTTCTTCAAAACGTGGCCTATCCTTGTGAGGTGGATAATCCGGCTCTTGCCAATCCCGCTTTCTTAGGGGTAGGTGACCTGGATAGTGACTTGGCCCTGATCCAGCCAGCTTTCCACTCAATCCTTTCTAGACTATGGTGACTTGCACCATAATCCGAGCCGGCTCCGGCTGGAGCATTGTGACCAGCACTATAGTGACCAGTACCATAATCCTGCCCAGCTCCAGTAGGAGCCTCCAGGGGAGTAACTTCTTCTTTAATGTCGACCATCACATCCTTCCATCTTCAGCAGCACTGGGGGCGATATGCCTTCCCCCAATGCACCGGAAACAACGTCTTCAACAAATTGGACAGGTTTTGGCCTTTCGACCACTAGGGACTCGGGGTGATATCCAGGGTCATCAAGAGATCCGGGCACGCGCACCATTGTGGTGTAGTCGCTCTCAGAAATTCCTTCTGAGATGCGAACACCACTGGGGGCCCAGATGACTGACTGTCGGAGGGGGTACTCCGTCCATCCAGGTCTTCTTGATCCGAGCCAGCATCCAGCCGGCTGGATCGGTCACTCCCATCACGTTGGCTGTGACGACTTGGATGATCCATGTTTGTAAAGCTCACCTTGTGTACCTATCAGCACTGACGGTTACGCTCTCTTTGTGTACTCTAGGGCGAAAAGTTAAAAGTCCGTAAAATAGGGGGACGATGGTCAGGACTAGGGTTGCTCCTGGGCGGAAACCTTCACCGGGGAGTAGGATTAGCGTTATACTTGAAGTTTGTATACGCAACGGCTGGACCGAGAATAATCGATCGACCAGCTAAGCCAAAGAAGATAAAGGGGTACATCCAATCTCATGTGTAAATAGGGAACCCAATTAATGCTCCAAAATCTTTCAGACAAGGCCAAAATATTACCACACTTTCCAATAGAGATAAACCGTGTTCAAAACACGGGGGACTTGAGTTGAGTATAAGTCTCGCGACGACTCCCGGTCAGGGGACTTCCGGTGGGTTCCTTTTAACCCTCTCCGGTAAGCCAATAGCAGCTAGAGGGGACCTTGTTAGCCCTCTGCTGTGAACCAATGAAATGACCTTGCGTCTTAGAAAGCGAAACGTATACTGATTTTTATCCCTAGATCTAATACAACCTTTTGTGTACCTACCCAAAATAACTAGACTGGATAGTTATGTGCCTTACCTGGAATAGCGCGGTCAGCTCAACCTGGATAGTTTTGTGTACCGTACACCAAATATCCTGCTCAACCTGGATAGCCTTTGTTTATCGTATACCAAATAGCCAGACCGAACTGGAGAGCTATCCACCTCGACCTTTTCAAGACCTGGCCGCCGACTCCGGTTCCCCTTTAGCGGCACGCATCCACCTTGGCGTATCATCCGGCTTCTACAGGGGCATAGCCTTCCTCGGGGCCCTTCATACGTACATCTCTTAGCCAATCCGCCCCTTGACCACTTATAGCCACCATCAACGGCCATCCAGCTGCACCTGATCCGGCCGGCTAACTTCTGGCTGACCTGATTCCGATCCTCCGGATCACCCTCATCTAGCTTGATTCCATGCTTTACCCCGATCTGTCGCTTGTGAGTGCCCCTGAACACCTCCGACAGCTGTTGTCCTGCGTCCGTCGGTCGCCGATCCGGGCGGCTAGCTTGGGCCAGCATTTTTACCAATCAGGTAAGTGTATTCACTTCTTATCGGCCCGTTCATTCCGGAACCACTTCACCACAGCTTCAGAACCGGGGTCGTGGCCATCCTCGCTTACAACATACTAAACGCGACCATGGCACGTTCCATATGGTTTCCCGAACGGGATGAAGGCTGGTCGAATGGTAGGTCGGCCTTACAGGTTGAACTACCATTGTCGGGGGTCTTCCGGTAAGCCAAAATGCGCCTAAGCGCGTCGTAACCGAGAATTAAGTTGAGCAAGAGGGGACTAGTTCCGTCCCCAATCTGTAATTCCATCCGTGCCACTTTTCCGTCATCTTCCAACCCGGTCTCCTGATCAGTCTTGGCCGGTAAAGCTCGTGTTCCCGCAGCATATCGCAATCCACCTCTCTTATTAGGTATAATATAGCTGCATACACCGAGATGTCTTTGGCTGTAAAATGCAGACTACCAAGAAAAGATTGCATGGACTTTAACGATATGAGAACGATATGTTACAGAGGGACCCAAGATCCTTCGGGTTAGCCTCCAGCCCTTTGATTGACACGTTATGACTTAAGTAGGCGACCTTTGGCTAACCCCAAGAGCGCTTGACCACGCTGATCGACACGATAAACCTTTCGACGTTATCACACATTTATCCTACGATGAGGCTGTGGCCAAAATAGCATCTATGTAGGATCGTCTTCCAAACACTGACGGTTTCCGATCCCAATCAGAATCACCTTCGGTAAACACATCATGGACCACATCTCAGTGGTTTCCCGATCGGTTCTGATTCGGAAGTAACCGTACAAGCCGTTATCGATCAGCCTCTGTATGTGGTGAGCCGATTTCCAAATCCAGAACGGGGGTTTGGGTGGAATTCGGATGCGCAATAGCCCGGACGACCAACTATCGGAGGGGGTACTCCATTGATCCTGATCGGCTTCAGATTCGGATGAATCATCACTATGATGGCTGATCCGATCTTCCCGGTCTTGTGTCCGGTCGTCATGTGCGATAGAATCCATGTTTAATTTCAATTTACCTTGTGTAACCATTGATCTTCGGTGGTTACACTCACTCAGGTGGACTCTAGATGAGAAGGATGATTCGAATAAGGTCGGAGGTTATGACCTTCTCGAGACGGGGTGTTCTCGGCTGGAAATCTTCACCGGAGAACTGGTCAGGGTCGACACTTAATTAAAATATCTAAGGACACTGATCGGGAAACTTCGTCTGATCAGGTCAGTCAATAAAACGAGAGATAACGAGAAAATCACGAAAACCACGATTGAACCACGATCTTCCAAAGTAAACCACAACGTTATCTCCACGAAACCTTTCAAATTAATAAAAACGTGTTCAAAACACGTGCGTGTGAGGGGGTGAGGGTTAAAAACCTAAGCAAATTCCGTCGGGATACTTCCGGTAAGCCAAAATGCGTCTTAACCGGGAATTAAGTTGAGCTACAGGGGCCTAGTTAACCCTGTGCTCCCAATGACCGCGACACGTGGCGGAGCGACTATTTGCTTAGGGGGTAAATATATGCAATATCCTATACCTAGTGTACCATACACCAACTCATGTGCTTGCCTTATACTTCGATCCTGTCCATTTCGTCAAACGGTTGCGCCAGTACCACATTAACACATCTTCGACGCAGCTTCAACCTGATCCGTACCACTTTAGACGATCCCTGATCAGGTTTTCTGACGATCTTCAAAAAAACCAACCTGATTCTTCAAGAATCAGCTCGGAACCAGCTCGGGATCGGCCTCTTGGGCGTTGTTCATCGGATTCAACACCGATCTTGGCTGAAACTCCCTCTTTCTCAACACCTGGAAACTGGTTCAGGGCTGGTCCAAACCGGTTCGGGACCGGCTCGGGAATCAAGGTCGAATCAGCCCCGAATCACTTCGAACCACCTCAGGATCACTAAGCCATCGACATCACCCGCTCGCTCAACCCTGTCTTCGACCTCCATTGTATGTTAAACCGCGTGGTTGAGCTGAAATCAGCAATCCTCCTAGAGTCGGACCCGATCTGATCTTTTAATGCTGATTCGGAGCAAGTTCATTGACCCTTGACGCTTGTTTCAGTTGATAAGCCCGATACAGCTGACCATTTTACGCGTCGTGCCCCGTCATACACTTGATCTTCACCTTCTAGGGCGGAACCAAATCGTTCGGCCGGTCAACCGAGATCTCAATATCTCATCAGCTCAAATCGCTTGGATCGGCCATGATCCACTCCAATGACCAGGTTCTACTGCGCCTGATATATCAAACCATCCATAATACTGCTCATCACATATCTCTTGACCGGTCCGGTCTCGCACACTCACACGAACCCGGTCCAGTATCTGGATATTCACATCTGATCGTGATATTCACCGGTTCATTGTTCTCTGGGACAGGGCGTGACAACGGCATCATCTTGTTTTCTCCACGGTTTACGATAGCCCTGTATCACTTAGTAGTGCTAAAATATAGTCTAATTAGTCTTAACCATTAGCTACTATGAACATGCGCAATCTAGAATGTAATCTAGGCTCAGGTATCTTGGATTTTTTTTCGTCTCTTGACACACATAGTTGTTCTGGGAATAGATTTCGGGAGTCTGGATCCGGTGCTGGAGGGTGATCGAAGACGCACTGTGAACTGATTTTCAGTCGGATTCCTTCTTCACGTGTTGCATAAACTCTTGATTCATAATCCGCCACCGCCTCTACTTGCGCCCGACATTGACGCTATATGAATTCAAGATGATCGTATGCATCTTTTACTATTCCTTGAAATATGGATTGGTTACGTAGCTGCCATAACCACGCCATTCCGATTCCACAAAGTCCTTTCCAGAGCCGGTGAAACACTTCTGTATATGTGTCGTCATACCATCCATGTTGCCGCATCATCGCCTTCTTGATATTTAGACCTATCGGTGGAGCACACCTAGTCACGACCGCGGATTGAAAACTGCCCATGAGCGAGTCCAGTATCATCTTTCCTCTCCACTGCTGTAACAAACGTCGCCAAAAAGCTTGAGCCCGCTTACATTCCCATAGAATATGACATACATCTGTCCGCATACTTGTACATCGTTCATCCAATTCACACCTCCTATCGGTTTGCGTCCGACTATAAAAGGTACTAAGTTGCATTGTGACGACCCGAAACTGTACCCACACTTGATAGTTAGTCAACATATTTTCCCATACCTGATTGGGTTCCACATCTTGTAGATTAGTCCACCAATTTACTGCTCGTATCACAATGGTTTCTCCACTTCCCTAGTAAAGTTTTCAATTGTGGCGCTACCCCATGGAAGTACAGCTCCCTGAAAGACTGACGTAATCTGGGCCATATCTTCCGTATCGGAGTATTTTCTTCAACCGTCCAGCCTATAAGATGCATTTCCGGATGAGGATGAAATACTACCAATTCTCCCATTATCGAAGGATATTCAGCGGTTTCCACCTTCGTGCTGGATACGATCTTCCATATGATCCCATCTGCTTGTTGTTTGAGGCTGACTTGCTCTCCTTCTGTTCTTCCTCTCCCTCTAACGTGTCCCGGTGCTAGCCCGGTATCACTTATGTACCATCCTGATTGGAACCAACCTGTCCCACCCATCAACGGTTCTGTCTTGATGAATGTTCCCACAGCCACCAATCAACAGCCGTATGTGGACCACTTATTCCTGATTATTGTTGAATCACTCTACCACAGATAGATCTGAGAAGCGTTTTTCAATCCGAACGGCATCTGATTTCAAGAGACCAAAAGGCGTAACAAAAGCCGATATTCCCGAGCCCGATCAGTCATCAATATGACCCAGAAACCACTAGCCATATCCAGCGAACAGAACCACAAAACTTTATCCAAATCTTCTAGTAGGTCATTGATCAGGGGCATTGGATAGACCATCAGCTTCATAAGCTTATTGACCAACCTGTAATCGATACAAGTCTGATATCGACTCCATTCTTCTTTATCAGGATTTACGATCGGTGAAGCCCACAGTGGGGATGACGGTCGGATGATTTTCGTACTAGGTAGGCCCTTGATCAGGTTGGATAACTTTTCTCGATGCTGTGGCGCGACCCAACGAACAGAACCATAAAAAATTATCCAAATCCTCGAGTAAATCGTTGATCAAAGGCATTGGATAGAGGATGTCAACTCCGTTCTTTTTTATCACGATTACGATCGGTGATGCCCATAAGGTAGTGCAAAAAGAGCTGTTTTGGGTACCGATTAGCAATAATTATGTGAATAGGGTAATGATGGTAATGATTAGTAATGGATGGTTCATTTTGGGTACCGATTAGCGATTTCCCCATTTCTAATTCAAAGGTGTATGTATTAGAGGCAAAATACAAAATACTTCTCAAGATTGCAAAATGGCGCTCACCGTAGAGTTTAATCAACAGTTGAAGCGTTTGAAGGTCACGCCTAATACGACGATGGTAAGTTCACTGCTGAAGTAACCATTTTCTTACTTGTAAGCTAAGATTGTCTGTGCAGTTCCAAGTTCTGGCAGAAGCACGGAAGGAGTTTGGCTTGAGTGATTCACGCCAATGCCAACTTTTGCGCCATGGCAAGCCTATCGAGTTATCAATTACCTTTCAGCTTACAGGAATTTCAAATAATTCCTCCCTACAGTTGATTGAGCTGGAAGGGGAAGTTATGGAAAAACAAGTTCGTGTGTGTATTCAATTGCGAGATGGCAAGCGTGTCCAGGCGCCCTTTGGGAGTGAAACAACTTTGGAACACATCTTGATGTTCTTTAAGCTACTTCCAGCGTCAGAAATGGTGGCATTAAATTTTTAATTGAGGAAATGCAGTCATGATAAAAACTTACTGATGTACTAACAGTTCTCCCTTGATTTCTTGCGGCGCAATATTGATTACAGAGCTTTCTCGACAACCGCTTTAAAAGGTGACAAGTGGACGTGAAAATATTAATGCTCAGGCCAATGCTAATATATGCTTTTGAGTTGCAGATCTAGGCATCCTGAGCGGATCGGCGATGTTTCGTGTCCAAATTGCTGACGAGCAGCAAATGTCGGCGGCGCTTACTGCCCAAAGCTCTACTCCTCCTCCGCAGCAATTGAACATTTCGATTGATTCTATTGCATCCTCGTCTTCGGCTCGTACGGCACCTATATCCGCGACGCTGGGCCATGTTCCGACTCTTCATACGGAAGACGTTCTGATGGAAAATGTAGCCGCTAATGTGGGCATGTCTACTATGAGCAGTAATCATGCATTGCAAGTATTGCGCGGCAACAGTTTCGATGTTGTGTCATGTGTTGCTATCACGACATTAATGAAGATTGTTACAAGCATTTTGTCTGATATAGGTATGGGCATTTTCTCTTTTTTGACGGATATTACCTACTTTTCGGTTGCATTGCTTTTGCAGATAACGAGAAATGGCGCTCCATACGAATGTCCAATGCTACGTTCCATCGGTCGGTTGGTAAAGTCAAGGGTGGCATCGAATTTTTGGTGTCTATTGGTTTTGAAGTCATTCCAGAAACGAATACGCTCGTACTAAGATCTAATCCGCGTAACAAGAGCACGCTTGAGGAGGGTTTAAGGCTACTGAATGTAGAGGCCGATGACTTGAACATATCGCTGGATACGCGGCCAGTTGTTCGCGAAGTGAAAGCAGATTCAAATTTTGACGTGTTTAAGACGAAAATTACCCGTGTGCAGGTATCATTATTTTGCTGTAAGAGTGGATGAGCTAGAAAAAATATCTTAGGCTCACTGTATGCTAATCAGATGCAACCGCGAGGCCCAAGCTCAACTGAAGTTCTTCTTGATGCTCTTAAGTCCAAGCAAGAACAATTGGTTGGGCACGAAAAACCAACCCGAAACACACATATTTCTTTTGGAGAAAAACGATTGAGTTACTCTCTTGACTCGACACTCGATAATAGCGAGCGAGGAGATGCTCAATTATTGATATCAAGCCTGAAAGCTCAGCAGGAAAAAATGAAGAAGGCGAAGGTTTGCATGTTTGACAACTTTATGCTCAAATGTATCCGTGAATAACTCTTTTATGCCATGCAACATCTCAGATGTTTCGCACGCAGGCAATGCGGGAGCTTGATGAACTTAAGCGTAAAAGAATTTTTCAGACGGTATTGATACGTATTCAGTTTCCGGACCGTGGTGCGTTAAGTCTCACTGTGATTTTGTACACTTTTTGTCGCTCATGATTGTATTTTTTGGTATATCAATGCATAGCCGTCCTTCAGGCGTCTTTCCATCCCAATGAAAAAATACAAGATGTGATAGACCATGTGACTGATTGTCTGGATGACCAGTTCAAGGCGAGCAAGTTTTATCTTTACGTGACGCCACCTACTCAGAAATTGGTGGCATCGAAAACTTTGATCGAGTTAAATCTTGTTCCTGCTGCACTGATGTATCTATCATGGGAAGTAGAATCTCCTCAAACCGAGGTACCAAGCGTCGGCTTTTACTTCTGTCGTGATCTGGTAATGGATATCTAAAAGGCGCTGTTTTGCTTACCCACGAAATATTTCTTATTGCTTCTATGCGTGTAGTTGACAGACAGAAATGCAGAGGCTAAAGAGAGTGGGTGTTCTTTGCCCCTAGCAATGTATCCAAAGCCGTTGCACCTGGGTGAGTGAAAACAAACCGCTGATATTATTTATACTGATTGGTAATTACTTCACGCAGAAAATACGCCTAGTGAAGAGACCACTCAGGCACTTGAAGAGCCAACGCAGCAACAAATCTCAAGTGCTACCGCTAAAGCAGCCAAAAAGCCGTCTTGGCTTAAACTTTAGCTTGCTACTTCCATGACAGCAAAAGCCTAGTAACGACTTATCTGACAGCTAAGTGATCACCGCTAGCGTTTTATTATCGGTGACAATCTGCAGCTACAAACAAGCGACCACAGATGTGTGAACTCGATGTCGCAGCAGAAACTTGGAAATTATGGTCAAGAGCAAGGCTACAACAGGTTCTTGGTTACCGCTAATTGCTCCGTTGTCAGGACTAACTCCTCGTCAGCCTATAATTGTTTTTTGACGACTGCGTCCTTCGCAATCTCCTGTCGTTCACTGGGCACCTTTTCGCTCTTCTTCTCCGAAAAATGAACTCCATTTGTTGCTTCACTTGCTTCTATCTGATCTTCTCGATTTTCCGCCTTATAGATTTTTCTTCTTAAATCCCACAATTCTTTTCGAAACTTGAAATTATAGCCTCGCTTGACAGCACGAACGTTGAAGAGGTGATGGTTCTTAGCCCATTCCAGCTCACGTGTAAGGGGGCCAGTGCGGACAGCCATCTTATCGGTTGTCGTTCGGTCACCCACACTGACGTGTCCCGTCAACGAAAGTCGCCTAGCAGTACTTTTTACCTCTTTGCCATGCTGAATCTTTTCTTTTATTAAAGCACGCTTGCGTTGCTTAACCTGCTCTTTCTTCGTCAACTTCTTCACAGGTAGATCATTCGGCTGATTAATTTTTTCAGGGGCCATGGTACCACGACAACGTTTTGCTTTGCAGTGGCATTTCCACTCCATTGCCTGTTTTGTGTGAAACTGATAGTCATATGAGAGCTCCGAGCCTGGCTCAATATCCTTTAGCGCGGTGATTGCAATTCGGTTGACACCTTTAACACGCCATTTCAGCAAGTGACAATTCGGATCGCACGAGTGGTTGATGAATCTGGAAACACTCCCTTTAAATCGTGCATCGATGTACTCGCCCTTGCCCAGCTCCATAATGTACATGTTCTTGTCTTCAGGATTGTTTTTTGCGTGATCAAGCAGTCGCCGTTCCTTTTCTTCTTCATTGATTACCTCGCCAACATACTCAATCACTAGCTGCCCCGCTTTGACTCCCTCCAAAACACGAAGGCCCCACCCCTTCTCTACTGTGTGAAATCTTTGAAAGCGGGGGTACATCTTTTGGTGTAGCGCACGGTTTCCGCACCTTTCGCCAAGTGCGCAGTTCGATTCTCTATTTTGTTTGTTAAGCTTTATCCAGGGAGTTGGGGCTGGGCCGAAGCACTCCGTAAAACTCAGTCTATTGATACAGTCATCTCCACACGTTTCCTTGCAGACACACATGGGTGCATCATCCAGTGAGACTTTAGGCTGCTTGAAGGTGTAAATACTCCTACCAAGTTTTCGGTACGTCGGTGGCTGTAAGCGAACATCTTCGATAATGTTAAGAAGTAAGCGAAAGTGGTGGCAATCGTCAGGTTTGCTGGCATCCGGATCGCACTTGGGCAGGAACATCCATGGAAGGTGCAAATTGGAATCCACCGTTATAGTGTCGATGTTTCGATCTGAAAGGTAAAACGATGGAATCTTCGGTAGCTCATCATCGGCGTGCCTCCAACAGAGTAATCCAACAGTGTTGTAGCGAGCACTCGGAGGTACACATTGAGGATGATAAGCTTCTGGGCACTTCAAACAGCACATAAGGTCAAATCGTTTTTTGCTCCCCTCACACACAAAACAAATGTGGCGTGGACAGCGAAAAGACGCGTTCGACTCGAGCAACTCCTCCACCGTAAAAATACCAGGCTTGGCTTTACCTCCAGCTCGCCGTGACAGCTTATTTGCATCAATACATGTTTGGTGAAAAAATTTCCCACAGCAGCCAACACTGCAGCGAAATACGCCACCCTTCTCATTGATTGTTCCATTGCGTCCACAAGCAAAGCATAACTGCTCATTCGTACGACACTGCTCACAAAGCCACTCCTCTCCCTCTGGTGCCAACTCAATACCCAAGCAAGAGAAATGGTACGACTTCAGGCAACCACCGTCGCACAAAATCATGTCCGTCAAATCATCATCCTCGATCTCACCACAAATACCGCATAAATCTTCTTCTGGAAATTTTGACTCGACAATCACCACATCCTTCTTTTTCTTGGGATGCATTTTTGGCTTAAGAACTCCACTTTCAGTTCGTTTAGTTACTGCACGACCTGACCGAGTGAGGCCTGTTCGAACAAACCTAGACACCTGTTCTTGCTTCTTCGTATTAATTCGTTCATGATTATTATGGTCGACCGACAGATTAGTCGTATTATTTTTTAAAACTCCAAGTCGATGCTTGTCAACCTTGGCTTGATGTTTTGCCCACGCCTTCGCAGCTTTTGTAGCTCGAGGATAGATACGATACCTACTAGCCTTTTCAATTAATTCATCACACTTGGAATTCCAACCCATGTAGTGAACAGTATATATTTCGTTATCCACACGCTCAACCCTAGCTGCAAGCCACTCCTCGGAACGTACGTCAAACACATCCACCTGCTGCTTTTCCCTGAGATTGTTACAGAACTCTTCATGAAGACGTTTATCATCATCACTGGCGTAAAATGCATCGTTACGAACCACTGCTTTTTCGTCTGCCAATTCACTCATCTCGACGTCGTCGGAGCTGTCACCCAAGGTTTCATCCGTTGTTTGATCAGCGTAATTTAGTACAGCCTTTTTGTCCTTCTCGAGAGCAACACGCTTACGTGAACACGATTTCTGTGACGCGGCATATTCTCCGTCGTCTTCATGGGTGCGCTTTTTGCAGTTACTCGCAACCTCACCGATCCCATGCAAAGTCGTGACATGAACCGAACTCAATTTCACACAATCTATTTTATCATCCATATCTGCAGACATTAAGTTGCTTACATTGCTACCCAATGTATTATGTAGCTTGGCTACAGAATGGCTGGAGCCAACGTCAGCTTTCATCGCACCTATGTTTCCATTCACAGTCTCCGTATGTGCAAACAAACTTGCGACAGTCGAGTTATCTCTAAAGTTAGCTGCAGCCATGTCAGCACTTTGATTATTTTCGGAAGTATCACTGGCTGTGGTAGCTCCCGCATTCTTCTGAATATTTGCCTTTAAGTCTAAAGCAGCGACATTTCCTTCACTTTCCACATTTCCTACTGTCGTACTGGGAAATTGTGTCAGTGTATGCCGCTTATCCTCCTGCATATAATCCACTGAAGTGCGCGATTCTTCCATTTTTACCGTGACCACTGCTTTTTGCGTAACAAACATTGAATATAGAAGGGAAGTACCGGTACTGTATTTTAAGAAATGGATTGTTCATTAAACACTGAGATTAAGGTCATTTTTTGTTAATTTTAAGGTAAACATTATTCTGACCCCCTCGAATTGATACGTTGACCCCATTTATGAAAAAGGGGAAATCGCTAATCGGTACCCTAAATTAGCCATCAATTACTAATCAG